>CAUYPK010071545.1:0-14500 GCA_963574355.1 Loris lydekkerianus | reverse complement strand
GATTCCTTCAAGAGTTTTCCCTGCACTTTCTTCAAGTATTTTTATAGTTTCATGTCTTAAGTTTAAATCTTTTATCCAGTGAGAGTCTATCTTAGTTAATGGTGAAAGGTGTGGGTCTAGTTTCAATCTTCTACAGTTTGCCAGCCATTTCACCCAGCACCATTTGTTAAATAGGGAATCTTTTCCCCACTGGATGTTTTTAATTGGCTTGTCAAAAATCAAATAATGGTAAGTAGCTGGATCATCTCCTCGTTCTCTACTCTGTTCCAGACCTCTACTTCTCTGTTTTTGTGCCAATACCATGCTGTTTTGATCACTATCAATTTATAGTACAGTCTGAGGTCTGATAGCATGACTCTTCCTGTTTTGTTTTTACTGCTGAATAATGATTTGGCTATTCGAGGCTTTTTCTGATTCCGTATAAAACGAAGTATTATTTTTATAAGATCTTTAAAATATAACAATGGAGCTTTAATAGGAATTGCATTAAAATTATATATTGCTTCGGGTAGTATAGATATTTTAACAATGTTGATTCTTTCCAGACATGAGCATGGTATGCTTTTCCGTTTGTTAACATCTTCAGCTGTTTGTTTTCTTAAAGTTTCATAGTTCTCTTTGTAGAGATCTTTCACGTCCTTTGTTAGGTATACTCCCAAATATTTCATCTTCTTTGGCACTACTGTGAAAGGAATAGAGTCCTTGACTGTTTTTTCCACTTGGTTATTGTTGGTATATACAAATGCTACAGATTTATGGGTGTTGATTTTGTAGCCTGAGACATTGCTGTATTCCTTGATCACTTCTAACAGTTTTGTAGTAGAATCGCTAGTGTTTTCCAGATATACAATCATCATATGTGAAGAATGAAAGTTTGATATCTTCTGACCCTATATGGATACCCTTGATTGCCTTTTCTTCCCTAATTGCAATGGCTAAAACTTCCATTACAATGTTAAAGAGCAATGGAGACAATGGGCAACCTTGCCTGCTTCCTGATCATTTGCTAAGTGGAAATGATTTCAATTTAACTCCATTCAATGATATTGGCTGTGTGTTTGCTATAGATGGCCTCTATTAGTTTAAGAAATGTCCTTTCTATACCAATTTTCTTAAGTGTTCTGACCATAAAGGGATGCTGGATATTATCAAAAGCTTTTTCTGCATCAATTGAAAGAATCATATGGTTCTTATTTTTTAGTTTGTTTATGTGCTGAATTACATTTATAGTTTTACATATATTGAACCAGCCTTGAGACCCTGGAATAAATCCCACTTGGTTGTGGTGTATAAGTTTTTGATGTGTTGTTAGATTCTGTTTGTTAGAATGTTATTGAGTATTTTAGCATCAATATTCATTAGTGATATTAGTCTATAATTTTCTTTTCTTGTTGGGTCTTTCCCCGGTTTGGGGATCAAGGTGATGTTTGCATTGTAGAAGGTGTTGGGTAATATTCCTTCTTTTTCTATATTTTGGAAGAGGTTTAGTAATATAGGTACTAGTTCTTCTGTAAAGATTTGGTAGAATTCTGATGTAAAGCCATCTGGTCCTGGGCTTTTCTGTTTAGGAAGATTTTGTATAGTTGATGCTATTTCAAAACTTGACACAGGCTTGTTAAACATTTCCACTTCTTTCTGGCTAAGTCTTGGTGGGTGGCATACTTCCAGGTATTGGTTAAATTCTTTCAGATTTTCATATTTCTGAGAGTAGGTTTTCTTGTAGTATTTGTTAAGGATTTTTTGAATTTCTGAGGGGTCTGTTGTTATTTCATCATTACCATTTCTGATTGATGAAATTAGAGATTTTACTCTTTTTTTCCTGGTTAGGGTGGTCAAAGGTTTAACTATTGTATTGGTCTTTTCAAAAAACCAACTTTTGAATTTATTGATCTGTTCTATAATTCTTTTGTTTTCAATTTCATTTAATTGTGCTCTGATTTGGTTATTTTTTTCTTCTGCTGGGTTTCAGGTTGGAGTGTTCTTCCTTCTCCAGTTGCTTGAGATTCCCCATTAAGTTATTAACTTCCTGTCTTTCAATTTTCTTGAGGAAGGCTTGCAGTGCTATAAATTTCCCTCTTAGGACTGCCTTTGCAGTATCCCAGAGGTTCTGGTAATTCCTGTCTTGATTGTTGTTTTGTTCCAAAAATTTGGTGATTTCCTTCTTGATCTCGTCTATAACCCATGTATCCTTCAGCATAAGCTTGTTTAGCTTCCATGTTTTTGTATGGGTATGCAGGTTCCTGTTGCTATTGAGTTCAACTTTTATTCCATGATGGTCTGAGAAGATGCAAGGAATAATTTCTATTTTTTAAAAATTTGCTGAGGTCAGTTTTGTGGCCTAGGATGTGGTCGATTTTGGAGTATGTTCCATGGGCTGCTGAGAAGAATGTGTATTCAGTTTTGATGGGATGAAATGTTCTGAAGATGTCAGTTATGTCCAGATGTGAATGGTTGAGTTTAAATCTTAGATTCTCCAAAAAGAAACTAAGCAAAGAAATTTAAGATTTCCAGTGTGCCAGAACTGGTCTCACTCTGCCCCTGAGGTTTAAGGCTGTAAGGCAATATTAATTATTGATATCTCATCATATTGAGTATTACCTGTAATAAATATGAAGTGTACATCCTTATCATTCCTTATTTCAGTTGGTTTAAAGCCTATTGCATCTGCAAATAGGATTGCAACAGCTGCTTTTTTCTGTTTTGCATTTGCCTGGAGTATAGATGACCTTGAGTCTATATTTGTCTTTTAATGTAAGATGCGATTCTTGTATGCAGCAGATATCTGGGTTGAGTTTTTGTATCTAGTTGGCCAACCTGTGCCTCTTTAGAGGACAATTTAAACCATTCATATTAATTGAAATATTGATAAGCCTTTCAAGTTTCCGATGTACATTTTTAATCCTTTTGCAACTGTGGAAGTTGGAATTTGCTCAAAATTTTCTGGGTGGGTTTACTTTTGTGATGGATGATTACGCTGGTCTTTATGGAGGATAGGTCTGAGAATATCCTGGAGAGCTCGTTTAGTTATGGCAAATTTCTTCAACATGTGAATGTCATTGAAGTATTTAATTTCTCCACCATAAATGAAGCTCAGTTTATCTGGGTACAGGATCCTGGGTTGAATGTTATTTTGTTTTAGGAGATTAAAAGTCGAGGACCATCCACTTCTAGCTTGAAAGATTTCTGCAGAGAGATCTGCAGTTATTCTAATATTCTTGCTCTTGTAGGTGATGGTTTCTTTCATTTGGCTGCTTTCAGAATTTTCTCCTTCATATTAACTTTACTGAAATTGACTATGATGTGTCTGGGGGATGTCTTATTTGGGGTGAGTCATGCTAGAGTTCTGGAACTGTCTGCTGTCTGAATTTCAGAATCTCTTGGCATGTCTGGAAAGTTCTCCTTCATAATCTCATGGAGAAGAGACTCTGTGCCTTGTGAAGCCACTACATTGCTTTTGGGGATCCCTATAAGACAAATATTGTTTTTCTTCAAATTATTCCAGAGCTCTTTGAGAGTGATCAGTTTTTGCCCTTTATTTCTGCTCCTCTTTAAGAGTTTGGGAGCATTTGAAAGCTTTTTCTTTAATGTCAGAAATCCTTTCTTCTGCTTGCTCCATTCTGTTACTGAGAGATTCTACTGTGTTTCTCAGATCTTTGAGGGCTGCAACTTTTGTCTCAATGTGTAAAAATCTTTGGTCATTTGGTCTTTGAATTCATTGAATTCTTGAATATCTTTTGGGTTATTGCTTGGAATTCTAATTCGATCTTATTTGCTATTGAGATTCTGAATTTGATTTCTGACATCTCAGCTATTTGTGCATTGGATCTTGTGCTGTGTCTGCCCCATTGATCCTTGGGGGAGTTGATGTACTCTGATTATTCATATTATCAGAGTTTTTCTGTTGATTTCACCTCATGATTGTTTTTCACCATTGCCTCTGGTTGTCCTCAAAGTTTGGGAGGTGTCTTTCCAAGATTAGACCCCAGGGGTATCACTCTATTGTTGCTGAATCTTTATAAGGAGTGACCCTGTGTAGTTCCTCTGGGGTTGCCCCAGCCAGGAAATTCTGGTTTTTGAAGCAGCTTCGGAGTGTGACATACCCAGATCCAGCAACAGGGCAGGAGGTGGTGCACATGGTTCTGGGAGTGCCTGGCGCCCAGTGACTTTGACACAGAAAGCCCAAGGGTCCAGCCATCTCTGGCCAGGAGAAGGGCTCTGCGCAGAGGGAGGGAGGGGTCTGGAGGGCAAGTGGCTACCAGAGTCCCTAGCCAGATGAGCGGGATGTTGTGGATGCATGGAGGGTATAGGAGGGAGGATGCAGGGTTGCGTGGCTCCCACAATTCCTGGTCAGGGCATGCGGAGACCCAGTGGGAATGGGTCAGGGGTCACAGCGCAGCTCTTATGGAGTTCTGGGCTGCCCAAGCCCAGGAGTTTGAGGTTAGTATGAGTTGTTACACCACCCACTGCACCCATGGTAACAGCCCGAGGCTCCAGTGTGCCAGAACCGGTCTCACTCTGCCCCTGAGGTTTAAGGCTGTAAGGCAGCTCAGTCCCCACCTTTAGGATGCTCAGTCACTAGGTTACTAGCTCCCGCCCGATCCTTGTTCTGCGATCTTGACAGTGGCACTTGCAGGGGTAGTTCTCTCACAATAGCTCCCTGCAGCCCATAGCTGAATACTATTAGCTCCGTCTGGCTTAGCGGCTCAGTCTGGGGCCCTAGACAATGCCCAAAGTTGTCCACACTCCTTCTCAAGCTCTCCCCAAGGCAGCTAAACTGAGTGCCAAGTCCAAAAACACCAAAACAGTTCATAGTTAAGGCCTTTCTGGTTTGCAGTCTCACTGCTGCTTGTACTTATGGCTTCCAGCGGGATTAGATCGATTGAACACACGCAACCACTTGCCAGTTTTCCACTGTTTTTGTCCTCCTCTTGGGGTCCAGAGGTCCTTTGCTGACTCCCTGCATCCTGAAAGGGATGATTATAGGCAGATCCCACCAGCCAAAGATGCCTACAGTCTTATCTCCCCAGACTCACCGTGCCCAGTTGCAGGGAAGCTGTTACTTGGCTGCCATCTTGCTCTACCCCCTGTATGAGTGTTTTGATGTCAGAGAAACATGTTTATTCTATAAAGTGAAAATTTAAATTGACCATCACTCCTCCCTGTACCTCTCTCTTTTTGCCTCTCTCTGTGTGCATTCTTTGTGTGTTTAGCCCCAGTTTTATGCTGTACCTAAATTTATATATATATATTTTATTTAGAGATGAGATCTCACTGTGCTACCCAGGCTGAACTTGAATTCCTGTGTTCAAGCAATTTTTCAGCCTCAGTCTCTGAGTAGCTGAGACCACAGGCACCACTGCCACACCTGTCCATTTTACATCTAAACTTTTAAGTTCAAAAGGTTGTTTCTGCTTTTTATTTTGGCTCTCTGAGTCTTCTAGCTAAGTTGGCAGAGAAGGAGTGAGTAAACCTTAGTGCACAGGTCCTCGACTCCAGGGAAGTATGGAAAAATTTGGGGTGGTCACAATGAGTAGGAGGCTAGAGCACTCCTGACATTCAGTAGGCAGAGACCGGGGCATCTCCAAACCACCCACCTTTTCACCTCCTGCCCACACAGTGCTGAAGCTGTGAGTCTCTGCTGTGCTGCTACAGTGAAGATGGGTTATGAGAACAAATTTCAAAGCCAGCCAGGCCTGGCTTTAAATCTTGGCTCTACCATGTACTAGCTTTCATGCCTTTGATAAGTTATTTTTTCTAGCTGTGCCTCTATTTTTCTATCTTAAATGGAATAAAAATTCTATTGTGTAAGTTAGTTGGGAAGAATAAGTTAATAGGTGTATAACACTTACATTGTTCAAGACATGCAGTCTCAATATTGGGGTAGTTTTCCTGCTATTCAACTAAAATGTAGAGTTTCCTCCAAGGCAAATTTTCTAGGAAATTAAGGTAGAAAAAATAATGAACAGAATGTGAATGTGAAAGCAGAGAGGCCACACACATTCAGTCACCATTCCTTCATCCTCAGGCCACTGGAGTCCACCCACCCAGAGCTCCCCCAGCCCCAGCAACTGCCATTCTCTTTTGTCTTGCTTGGATGGTGTGGGGCTTGAACCTGGCAAATTCAAGTGATAACAGAAGCCAGACAGATCTTATATATGACACAGATGGCCCACTCTTGGCATTTTAAACACAGAGGAATGTCTCCACTTCTACAAAGAAATACGCTTTCTTCCATTTTTCTTGAATCATGTGGCTGTCTCATCTTTTGTTTTCTTGCCATTGACAGGGATGTGGATACAGAGAAATATTTCTCCACCTTAGTCTCTACCACACCGCAATAACAATGATAAGTGGCAGAGTCCACTGGCCTTGGTGCGGGGCAAGGGTTGTGTGTGTGTCCGTAAACTGGAGACGGCAGGCTTGGCCTTCAAAGGGCAGCTGCTGCTCAAATGCGGCCAGTTGCAGAAACACGGGAATATAGGTCCAGTGATGCCAAATCTTTTCATTTGAAAAAGAAGGCAAAGTTACAGGCAGGCATTGTGGCTCTTCCTATAATCCTAGAACTCTGGGAGGCTGAGGTGGGAGGATCTCTGGAGCTCCGGAGTTCAAGACAAGTAGAGCAGTGAGACCCCATCTCTACTAAAAATAGAAAAAGTAGCCAGGGCGTGTGGTGGACACCTGTAGTCCCAGCTACCAGGGAAGCTGAGACAGGAGGATTACTCAAGCCCAGGAGTTTGAGGTGGCTGTGAGCTATGATGACACCATGGCACTCTACCCAGGGACACAGTGAGACTCTGTTATAAACAAACAAAAACCTAAGCAAACAAAAACCCCCCAAATTCTGGGTTTTTGTATGAACTCTCTTGATATTTAAATATTGGTTTATATTGTTGAAATATTGCTGTGCATATAAAACAAAGCAGCTGAGGATTGAATTCAGCCTAAAAGTAGTCAGTTCTTTTAGACTAATAAGTGGCTCATTATGAAAGTTTTGAGATAGACTGTGTTGTGGGCCATCATTTCACTTCAAGAAACACAGTCTGCAGTGTCCTTTCTGCTGTACCGGTACAAGTTCTAACCTGCTAGGCTTTTTGGTGTCGCTGGGAGAGCTTCATTTGTTTCCATCTGTGTTAATTTTACATTTTCTGATTTTTGTGTATCTTGGAAGTTTCTTAATGACCTACGTGCAATAAAGCCTTTTCTAACTTCAGTCCCACTGACCATTATTAGAAAGTCTCAATAATGTCCGATGTAATGTTCAGACAATGTTTATTATGGAAGACCTGCTGTGTTCCTGCCGCTAATCTAAGTGCTTGGGGTGCTGCAATGAAGAACCCAAAGTGCCTGTTCATTGTGACATTTATATTCTAGTGGAGAGAGACTATGAAGCTAAATAAACATGTGATAGACCAGGTGGTGATTGGGGTTATGAGGAACCTACAGCAGCAGAAGAGGCAGGGCCTGTGCGGAAGCTCCCAGTGTGAGGGGGGTCTGAGCAGAGACCATAGAGAAGACAAGCAAGTGAACATTGCTGTCGTAGGGAGTAGAATTCCAGTTCAGAGCCATAGAACGTGCCAAGGGCCTGAGGCGGATGGTTTACTTAACACACATGCGGAGCTCTAGTGGGCCAGGGTGGCTGGAGCACAGTGAGTGGGGCCAGAGGACAAGGGTTCAGATTTTGTTCCCTTGTATGGGAAGCCACTGGAGGACTTGGCACAGAGTCACATGCTCAGATTTACATTTGAGTAGGAAGGCTCCGGCTGAGGTTGAGACCAGCAGGTCAAGAAGCTGGCTAGTTTGAAGGCTCTGGGAGTAGTTGAGGCTGAATCTTGGCAGTGGTGAGTCATCAAGAGCATAGATGAAGCCGGTCCTTCCACTTACCACCACTTTTCCTCACCCCCTCTAGTGCAGGCACCCTGTGGAAAAGGCCTTACACTTTTCGGTACCTTTTGAAGTTTCCCAGGCATAATATTCTTTTTCCTCTCTAGAATCTTCCAGTTCTCCTAGCCTAGGGTCTACAGTCTATGGATGGACTCTCAGCTCTAATGGGCACCTCTCTTCCAAGCTCTTCTTCCACAGGAAGCTACCTGGCTTACTCCACTCTCCATCCTGTATTTATCCCTGAAGTCTGGAATCCCCAGTGCCTCCCACACTCCATCATGCTCCACTTGGTCTAGAAGAGATTTGAGGAGACACTGGTACACTGCTTGGTGTTTTTCTTTTGCTATCTCTTCTCCAGTAATCAAAAAGTAGGCCCTGTACATCTCTCACTCTTTCAATTATTTCTCCACTGGTTGGATACATTCCATTTTCACCCTCAAGGATGATTGATTTCATATTCATTTCTTCATTTCATTAAGAGCACAGACTTTGGGGACAGCGCTCAGGTGCTGGCTTTGCTAACCCCAGTTTGTGGGTCTTCAGTGAGTAACTCATCCTCTATCACTGTTCTTGTGTGTTGAATGGATAATAATACTCATCTCACAGGACCATAGCATATATGAGATGAGTTAGGTGAAGTTCTTAGAAAAGTGTCCTACACCGCCTTCTTTAAGTTTATGTTAACTATTGTTATTATTGTGCTTAATTTTCCTTTATGTTATTTTGATGTCTCAAAAATTATTAAACCTTTTAATGTATGTGAAATGTGTGTGCATACTACTTAATAAATCAGTGTTTAAGAAGAATGGTGTCAGTCGCTTCAAAGGTTTAAGTATTCACTGTGACATGATCACCATTAGTGAAATGTCACTTAAATTCAGTGGCTCTTGTTTTTTCTTTTTTACAGGAAGGAAAGAGAAAGATTCCAATTTAAATCAATTGAAGCTGTTTTATTTCATAAGACTGCCCGAATGTCTGTAGCTGAGGAATTTTAAGCGGAAGGAGGCGACTTCCCATAAATCTTCCTTTAAAATATTTATATCTGACCCATGTTAGACAATTCGGTCCCTCTTGGGGTATGAACAGAAAGGAGGTAGGGGGACAGAGCTGGAAGGAGGCTGGATGTGGCTGTCTTGTTCTTTTGTCTTCAGAAAAAATAATCGACCCAAGAGATGAGACTTAATCTCCTTTTATGGGGGAGGTGTAGAGAGGAAGGGCAAAGGGATGAGAGGTAGAAAGCTGGAAGGAAAAGGAATAGCTCTGATCATTTAAAAACCTCATAGTGGGTTTTGTAATTGTTGTTTATTTATGTTTTTCTTGGTTCAGGGAATTCCAGGAGTCGAACAGACACAAAGCTATCTTTGCTTTTTATTTAAAAAAAAAAATTTTTTTTTTGCTTTTTAAAAATTAATATTAAATCATAGCTGTGTATGATCCAAGACAGGACTGCTCTGAAGGCAGAGGCTCCCTTAGTGTACTAGTATTTAAAAGAGAAATCAAATTGAAGGATACTCAGTTTGCAAGTAGCTTTTCAAGAACCTGCCTTTAATTATTTATTAATTTATATTCCTGGTTGCTTTTTTAAATAATAACTAGAGCCTCTGGAAACCTGCTGAAACCTTGAATCCTTATCTTCTTCAAGTTTCTTAATGAGCAATGGGGGCAAGATTGAGGGGAACACATGATACCAGCCTTTGAAAAAATCTGAAAAATGGTGGAAGTCTCACCAAGGGCATGTTGGATACATACACATACATTAAAAGGTTTAATAATTTTTGAGACATCAAAATAACATCCCTGAGGGAGGGTTTCTCTGGTTTGATGTGCGGTATAGACCTACAGATTAGACAATTGTTTCTGGACCTTGTATGTGTGTCTGGATCACCTTCCTCTAATCCCCATTACTTAGATTTAAAATTTTCCTCCTTTAATGTTATGTGCATTTATCTGTGTTTACATGTGAGACATGTTTAAGTGAAATGTTTATGCATGTTTAAACGAAAATACATGTTATACGTGCTTAAGTGGAAAATAATTTTTAAGCCTACAATGGATTAACATTCCCAGAGTGAGTGCTCTTTATGAAGTGGTTCAATTTTTTTCTGTCAGTTCCTTTATAAATCTGTTGTCTCCAGTTGCAAAATGTAGTAATTTGGCTTAACTATTGGCGTGGTGTGCTACATTTTCCTCTGAGTTGAATACCTTTCATCTCTGCATGGCTTTCTATGAAATATTTATTATGGAAAAATGTTGAGAATTAGGTGAGATTTTGCATCCAACTAAGACACAACTATCTAACACTGAGATGCCCCTTAATTAAACTTCCAGACCGTGTCCTTATAATGAGTAAAGAACATGAAAGAACAACAAAGTCTTCTGATAAGACCGGGCAGTGTTTCCAATGTCATGGTATCTCTTTAAACCAGCGAAAAACAAATATTAAGAACCTTTCTCTTCTTCTTTCCATTTTAAATTCTTTGGTGATATGTCAGTTATCTTTGCTTCAAAACAGGGTGTGACTAACAGGGTGTTATTAGAACTAATTTATTTACTTGGAGAGTTTGTTACTTTTATTTTTGGCTTGCTGAAATTGGTAGTAGATGACAAAAATGTATTTGACGTATGAAAGTCTTTGATCAAATAGTCTTATTTTCTCAGTTTTACTGGAAAACGTAATTTTTATAGCTGCTCACACCTTTTCTTTACACATTGCTATGGCTTAAATGTGTCTCTCAAAGCTCGCGTGTTGGAAACAGCCTCTAAAGCAACAGCGTTGGGAGGTGAGGTGAGTCAGCAAGGTGCTGCCCTCATGAATAGACTGCTGTTATCTGGGGACTGGATTAGTACATTAGGAGTGAGATCCTGATAAAGGGACGAGTTTGTCCCCTTCCTTTGCCTCTCGTACCTTTGACCAGGGGACGGCACAAGTGGAAGGCCCTCACCAGATGTCAGTCCTTAGCTCTTGGACATCCTAGACTCTAGGACTGTGAGCCAGCTGAGTTCCTGTCCATTATAAATTACTCAGCCTGTGGCATTCTAATAGCTGTTAGAAGGCTAATGTTGGATTTGTGCTAAAGTTGACAACACTCATTGGTCTTTCTCCTTCTCTAGAATTCTGTTAATAGTTAAGGCCCCAAAGTCATATTTATGCTTTTCTTCCCTGAAAAGAGTCCTAATTATAGCCAGGCAGATGAAACAAACAAACAAACAAACAAACAAGATTTATTTGAAACACATTGAGTCTTACATTCAAAAAATTGTAACTTTCTTTGTTTTCTAATTTAATTTAATTTAATTTAATTTTCTTTTTTTTTTTTTTTGAGAGAGAGCCTCGATCTGTCACTCTGGGTAGAGTGCCATGGTGTCACAGCTCACAGCAACTTTAAACTCTGGGGCTCAAGAGATCCTCCTGCCTCAGTTTCCCAAATAACTGGGACCATAAGTTCCCACTACAATGGGAAGCTATTCTATTTTTTAGTAGAGACAGGATCTTGGTTTTCCTCAGGATCTCAAACTCCTGAGCTCAAGCAATCCATCCACTTTGCCCTCCCAGGCTGTTAGGATTACAGGTATAAGCCACTGTGCCTAGCCACTTTCTTTACATTTTATAATCTCAGTGGCCCCTAACCTTTTTGGCACCAGGGACATGTTTCATGAAAGACAGTTTTTATACCAACTGGGGTGGAAGGAGGCAGTTTTGATATGAGTCTACAACAATCAATTTATTATGGTCTCTGTGCAGTCAAACCTCTCTGCTAATGATAATGTGTATCTGCAGCCACGCCCCAGTCACAGCATCAGCCCTTCAGCTCCACCTGATCATCAGGCATTAGAGTCTCATAAGGAGCGCATAGCCGAGACCCCTCACATGTGCAGTTTGCCGTTGGGTTCCCATTCCTGTGACAATCTAAGGCCTCCACTGATCTGACT
The DNA here is from genome assembly GCA_963574355.1 of Loris lydekkerianus. NCBI lineage: Eukaryota > Metazoa > Chordata > Mammalia > Primates > Lorisidae > Loris > Loris lydekkerianus. The sequence continues at coordinate 2,689 of CAUYPK010071545.1, read as the reverse complement.
GGAGGTGGAGCTCAGGCGGTGAAGTCAGTGAGAGGAGCAGCCGTGTGCAGACCCAGGAAACTTCCTCCATGTGGTGCTGCTCTCCTCCTGCTGTGCAGCAGGTTTGGCCACCGAGCAGATCAGCACAGGTCAGTGCCTGGAGGTTGGGGACTGCAGTTTGACACGACCTCATCTTATTCTTGAGAAAAATAGCTAATTGTGTCAAATAATAGACACCAAAGCTCCTGATCGGCAACTTGGAATCCAAATTTCCTATTAAGATTATTTCTCTACACATCTCTTCCCATGATGAAAGCTGAGTGTAGGGGAGGCTGTAAGGAGGACAGCCTCTCATCCTGTGCCCCATATGTGGTTTCCTGTGGCATTTCTGGAGGTTTTTCTCATACTGCTGGGTCTCTGCCTCCCTGGATGGCTTTTGCTGATTTCTTCTGAGATGTGTTGGGTTCCACCTCTTCCTTGCTGGGTCTCTGCCTCCCTGGATATTTTTTGCTGATTTCCCAGAGATGTGTTGGGTTTCACCCCTTCTCTTTGAGTTCCTTGTTAGCATTGGATGCTTAGTCCAGGCTCAAATGCCCATGACACATTTTCTGGTGTCAAAGTTTCACAAATGTCTTCTGATCTTCATCCCAAGCCTTTATAATAGGTCACAGAGCAGGATGAATTTCATTAAAAAATTAAGATTAAAGAATACTTTTGGTCGAATATTTCATTTGCTATGTGTAAACACTCAGGTGCTTCATGATGGTAACCCTTTTCTATACCTTGTCTTACCTTTAAATGTAGAAGTCATTGGTATTTGGACTTTGGATATAGAGAGGACGGCAGGCATAACTTTTCTGTGAATGGAGCTAATATCTGGGAGAATCAGAAATTGATAAAAGGTGATGAATAGGAACTACTTAGTCATCTTTTCTCCTGCTGAGAGAAGGAGGATGGTTTGTAGAGTGAGTCTGTGGCCAAATGGTGGTTCTGTATCTCTCAGAAGGCTCTAGGCTCCTTTCCTATCATATTTTGATTACTGCACACAACAGATATTCAGTGTAGACATTTATAGTAATCAGCAGTCTCCGTGCCTAGCAGAGTGCCTGGCACATAACAGGTGCTCAAAAATATTGTTAAATGAGAGATGCGTGAATGGATGGATCGTGTCCTGCTAGAGGTGAAGGTGCTACAGGGAAGCTATGAACTTAGATTTGTAAAAAGATGGAAGAAGAAAAGAGACAACAGAAGGGAAGGTCAGAGCAGAGAAGAAAAACCCTGAATCCACCACACAGGAGCTAAAGGAGAGACTTTTTAAATTTTTCTATGACATGGCTTTCTTGCTGCTCTTAGAAAGCTTTAGGTCTCTCTATAAAAATGTCGTAGGCATTTTCCTCTATTACCTCTGATGTCTCACTCTCTTTACTTTTGTTGCCCTTGTTAAATTTTCCCTTTCATGCTTACTGGCTTCTCTCTTTCCAGAACCCAATAGCAATGAAAATCAAGTCAGCCTAGTAAAGAAATTCAAAATTGCAGGATGTGGAGACAGGAGAGACAATGATTGTTCTTTTTTTTTTTTTTTTTTAAGACATATACCACAGTTTATTAATCCATTCTTAGGTTGATGGGCATTTAGGTTGTTTCCAAATCTTAGCAATTGTAGAAATGTTATTCTTATTTTGATTTTTTTAACCACCAAAATTACAAAAGCTGTTCTTAGATCCAGACCACACTGGCTCAGGCAGTGAGGTGGATTTACCCCATGAGCAGTAGCTAACCCCTGATTCTGAGAGTACAAAGAACACAAACTTTTCCTTTCTGGTCCGTACACCTGGGCAGCCACGCAGGATCCTTAAGCTCCCAGGTCTCTGTTGCTTCTCTCTAACATGAACAAGCAGAGGCCCTTGGTGAGGATTAAAAGACGTGATGTATGTAGAGCAGACAAAAGTTCTGTTAGAATCCTTGAACGGTTGTGCTCGGGAGGGATCTGAGTGCTCCATAAATGCCAGTTCTCTTTCTTTAGCTAATTGTCTTACTACCAGTGTCTTTTGTTTATTTCTCTTTCTTTGTATTTAGTCTACCCTGTAGCAAATGATGAATTCACAAGCAGGAGAATGGATTTGCTCTCGGATTTGCTCCTGACAAGCAAAAAACACCCCCGCACTGACTGCAGCCCTCCCCCCCGACCCTGTTCCTCCCTCTGTGGGTGGCCTATACTGAGCCTCCAGAGAGCTGGGTTTTAGCTGCTATTAAATATCAGGGACAGACTAATGAAGCCACAATTGATTCATCGAGCTGGATGCCATCTCCCTGTGAAGGCATCCCATTAGAGATGTGGGGTCTCTTTGAGAAGATCTCCAGCAGCGGCAAATGTCAGCTGTAATTGTAAGCATCTCATCTTTCTCAGCAGAGCCTACTTCCCCCCTTCCCTATGAGCACCAAGATTTACCAGTCACAAGCACCACCAGTCAGAGCATGCTCCACCAGGTGTGGTGTGTCCCACAGGGTCCCCTCCCCCTTCTATCATGGAAGGAAAAAGTCAGTAATGAGGCCTAGAAATAAGGATGCTTGAGCTTCCTGAGAGCTGGAGACTAGAATCCAAGTGGAGTCTTCAGAATCAACTAAAACTAATTCTTTCCACGGTGGAAATATCCAGAAGTTATTTTAAAGAGGAATGCTCTGACCTGCTGCTTCTTGAGGAACGAGATCA
>CAUYPK010071544.1:0-31257 GCA_963574355.1 Loris lydekkerianus | reverse complement strand
ATCTAGGAAGAAAGCACACTTATTAGGTATTAGTACATAATAAAAAAGTATTGTGCTGGGTGTTTTTTTTCGATTTCTTTCTTTTTTTATTAGTAAATCATAGCTGTGTACGTTAATGTGATCATGGAGCACCATAATGGTTTTATAGACCATTTGACATATTTTCATAACACTGGTTAACATAACTTTACTGGCATTTTCTTAGTTATTGTGTTAAGACATATATATTCTACATTTACTAAGTTTCACATGTACCACAAGTGTAATCCCACCAATCACCCTCCTCCGTCCATCCTCCTCCCTCCCTCCCTTCCCTCTCCCCCTTCCCCATATTCTTAGGTTATAACTGGGTTATAGCTTTCATATGAAAGCCATAAATTAGTTTCATGGTAGGGCTGAGTACATTGGATACTTTTTCTTCCATTCTTGAGATATTTTACTAAGAAGAATAGGTTCCAGCTCCATCCATGTAAACATGAAAGAGGTAAAGTCTCCATCTTTCCTTAAGGCTGCATAATATTCCATGGTGTACATATACCACAATTTATTAATCCATTCATGGATTGATGGGCACTTGGGCTTTTTCCATGACTTAGCAATTATGAATTAGGCTGTAATAAACATTCTGGTACAAATATCTTTGTTATAATGTGATTTTTGGTCTTCTGGGTATATACCTATTAGTGGAATTATAGGATTGAATGGCAGATCTATTTTTAGATCTCTAAGTGTTCTCCAAATATCTTTCCAAAAGGAATGTATTAATTTACATCCCCACCAGCAGCGTGGAAGTGTTCCCTTTTCTCCACATCCACGTCAACATCTCTGGTCTTGGGATTTTGTGATATAGGCTACTCTTACTGGAGTTAGATGATATCTCAAAGTAGTTTTGATTTGCATTTCTCTGATGATTAAGGATGATGAGCTTTTTTTCATATGTCTATAGGCCATGCGCCTGTCTTCTTCAGAGAAGTTTCTCTTCAAGTCCCTTACCCAGCCTATAATAGGATCACTCTGTTCTTGCTTATACGTTTGAGTTGTCTGTGGATTCTGGTTATTAAACCTTTGTTGGACACATAACCTGCAAATATCTTCTCCCATTCTGAGGGCTGTTTGCTTGCTTTACTTACTGTGTTCTTGGCTGTGCAGAAGCTTTTTAGTTTGATCAGGTCCTAGTAGTGTATTTTTGAAGCTGCTTCAATTGCCCGGGGGGGTCCTCCTCATAAAATACTCGCCCAGACCTATTTCTTCAAGGGTTTTCCCTGCACTCTCTTCTAGTATTTTTATAGTTTCATGTCTTAAGTTTAAATCTTTAATCCAGGGAGAGTCTATCTTAGTTAATGGTGAAAGGTGTGAGTCCAGTTTCAGTCTTCTACAGGTTGCCAGCCAGTTCACCCAGCACCATTTGTTAAATAGGGACTCTTTTCCCCACGGAATGTTTTTAATTGGTTTGTCAAAGATCAAATAACGGTAAGTAGCTGAGTTATTCTCTTTGTTCTCCATACATCAGTCTCTATGTTTTTGTGCCAGTACCATGCTGTTTTGATCACTATCGATTTATAGTATAGTCTGAGGTCTAGTAGCATGATTCCTCCTGCTTTGTTTTTATTTCTGAGTAATAAGACAGAACAAATTAATACAAGAATAACTTCATTGAATGCCACGGAACTCCCTGCAACTTTGCAATGGTGTGTTCCTCATAAAGAACTAAGATATCAGCCTCTACGATAGACTTCAACATCATAGCTAGATGGCAATATAAACATACCACAGAAGGACATGTTATTTTCATAAGCAGTTAACTATAAAATATCCTTGAAGCACTCAAGATTCAGGAATAAAAAAGATTAACAGGATTCTCCCACTTCAGTCCAGAAGGAGGGCATCCATAGATTCTGAGTCCTTTAGCCTCCTGGTTCCCTTCTGTTATCAGTACTCCTGATGAGGCCTGGGTTTACCATGTATAAGTATCACCAATAGCCACTTGGCTCCAATGAAAACCAAGCTACAAAAGAAAAATTATACAATGCCAACTAGGGTAGTTATGAACAAATACAAGAAATCTTTTCATTTCTCTCATTTGCAGGAGTGTCTTGGGCTATGTTGTCTGAATCATTGCTCAAGTCTCAACTTGCCTATGTACATTTAACCTACTGAAGCCAAAGGTGATAACATTTATACATCTAGAAAGAGCTTAGGCACAGTGGAAGACATTCAGAATTATTTTATGGATGAGGTAAACATTATTTGAGACACCATGTTATGCCGTATGTTTTTAAAAACTTCCAAAATACCTTTCATTTCACCAAATGGTTCACAAAGGACATTGCTATAGCATCTTCACCACCTCATGATTTCATATATAAAGGCTACAGCTCTCTCCCACACTACATGGCACCACAGGGCTACGTGTAGACTCACTAAGGACCTTTGGCAGACCTTGTTCCAGTTAGTCATAACCCCAGAAGGGAGAAGCATGCCAACTTGTCCCTTTCAGATCAAAACCCAAATCCAGAGCTTCTCCACAGTATCATAACGGCAAGACCATCACATTCGTGAACAAAGCAGAGCATATTCTAATGAGATCATTAAGATCAAGTCTGAAGTATGTTCACAAATACCATGATAGCATTGTGGATACTAATTGCTATCTAAAAACACCACTCCAGTCTAAGTGCTAGACAAGGGTGCATGCTATCAAATATTGTTGAGCTCATAATTGAAAGCATCGTTAGAAATGTACTGAAAGGGATACTACAAATATGATAAAGGACAAAAGTGGTGTTTAGAGCTTCTGTCGTTGTTGATGATGTCATAGCAAGTGACAAGCATTGGGGTTTAGAGAGAGAAGGGATTTGAAGGCAATGGTGCAGAGAGCTTTGTGTACATGAACACCAAGTCCAAGGCTGCCTGACTTTCAGCTCTGACAACCACACTGTGATGAAGCCTCAGTGGTCCCACACACTTCCTATCTAAGAAATCTACCTACGGATCTACATCTTATGAATATTTGATCCAGCAACAAATTTGGAGAAAAAAAAAATCACCAGTCTCTGAATTATTTAATTGTTTTTGCCAAAGTCCTAAATTATTTTTCCTATAATAAAATGAAATGCATTGGGTGGGAAATAAGAGTCCAAAGAGGCAAATGCGAACTAGAGTTCCTGAAAGCTGAGGCCCAAGCCGTGCCGATTTTCTTTACGACATAAGTGGTCGACTTGGCTGATAGCAGCAGAGACTTGGGTCAATATCATCACTCCCGCCTGCCAGCACTACAGACTTCCTTTATTTTCCCCTGAATTAACTTGACCACAGGCTATTTCTTGTAGGGCATAATGAAGAAATTGGCCAAAGTTCCTGCAAGAGATATAATGTTGCCATGAATTCTTTAAAGCACATAAACAAGCCTTGAAGACCAAAAAGGTCATGGTGAAAGAAGCGTATTTCCTTCCTTTAATATTTATGAGAAGAAAAGAATTCTAATCTGAGAAGTGACTTATGAGCAGTAGCAATAGGTCAGGGGCAGAATGTCACATATACCATGGGGACCAGACAGGTGACTAATATTTGGGAAAGGACTGTGGAGGAATGCTATAAGTGCTGTACTGTGTGTGTATGTGTGTGTGTGTGTGCGCGCGCGCAGATGTGTGTACATGTATCTGTGTATGCGTGTGTGTACACGCACATGCACACATGTATGTGCACATCCGTGTGCATGTGTGATCGTGTGCATATGTTTGTGTGAGAGTGTGTGTGCAAGTGTGTATGTAAACATGTATGGGTGTGCACATGCTAAAATAGTGACATTAAAGCATTATGATTAAGAGAATGTTAAAGCATTATGATTAAAAGAAGGATAGCAGATTTAACACTAGAGGAAGACAGCGTCAAACAAAAGTTTAAGAAAAGAAACAAGCCAGAGGTATGTCCATGGTAGTTAAGGGGATGTTGACAAGGAACATCCTCAGTGATAAATCGTGGTGTTCAAAAGAAAGGATGCTGTGCCAGAAATACTCCCCAGGCTTCTGTCTCCTGGAAGTCATGCCCTCCTGTCATTCCCTTCCCTAGATTCTGTGAGGCGCTTCTAACCAACCCAACCTGGCAAAGGTGATGGGTGCATACGACTCCACATGTGATTACATTAGGTGAGATCGCAGTGCCTGTTGGGTGAGGAGGGTCTCTCTGCTTCTGGTGTCAGGGAAACAACCAGCCCCTTGGAAGGCCAAAGAGGTGAGGAACTGCATGCAGCCTCCAGTTGACAGGCAGCTCACAAGGAGCTGAGTGCTGGAGGGGACTCTGCCCCAGCCAAGACTCAGGAGACTCAATAGGCATGGCTGACACCTTGATAGCAGCCTTCTGAGACTCCGAAGGATGGTACCTGGCCAAGCTGTGCCCAGACTCCTGATCTATAGAAATTGTCCCATCATAAATCTTTGTTGGGATAAGTGGCCAAGTTTGTGGCAGTATTATTACATAGCAACAAATAGCTCATACAGATGCTAAGGGCTCTGACAAGGTTTTTTCATTCCTAACGGCTCTTCCTTTACACAATGTGATCGCCGGTCACATATGCTACAAAACCTAAAGAAATTTACAAGGAAGTTATGGCAGACCAAATTTTACATCAAGATATCTTTGAGCAGAACAGGGTGATACATAGAAGAAACTATAGCACATGTACCTATGGGTCTCCTTTCAAAGAGAATGAATTCTGACTTTCTAAAGAAGTCTTATCAACCCATATTCTGTGAAATATGAAAGAGAGTCTAGATGTGCCTGGGAATGGAGTAATTAGCCTGTGGTATCTTAGAAGGCGCTTTGGAGGCAGACAGATTCAGACTTAAATGCTAGCTGTGCTCTTTATAAGCTTGGACAATAGATTGCATCTCAATTGACTCATCTGTACAATTAAAACAACCAGACCAACCCCAAAGGGTATTGAGAAGATGAATAAGATACATAACTTGGGCACAGAAGACAGCAAGCACCTTATAAATGTTAACTTTCTTCCACTTTATGCCATAAGATTGGTGCCTATTAAATTTTAGAAGAGATTTCTTTTTCATCAGGGGAAAGATAACACTAACAAGAAATGTGGCCCAAGAAGTATCGGAGGCACCAAAAGTGAAAATCTGCTTCTATAATTATGAATAATACCAGCAAAGAAGAAACACCTTAAGGAATCATGGTTAGCGTGCCCTTCAATAAGTTAAGGTTTTTTAAAGCATGTGAATGAAAAGGAAGGGACAGTTAGGAAACAAAGGTTCAGAAGAGGAATAGGAGGAAGAGGAGACCCAGAACCCACTAGGAGAGAAGACAAAGGCCACGTCTGGAAGTGAACTCTGCCTGCTGAGAAATGCAGACGAATACGCATTGACTGGGCTGTGTTCAAAACAAAAGAGGTGAAACAACAGGAATGATGTCTTTGTTTGGCGGAGATGGTGCAATATTATCAAGCAGTATAAAACAAACCACTTTTAGGTTGCAATCATCTTCACCAAAGAGGGTGACCATCCAAGAGGGAAAAGAAGAAATATAATTAAGATACCACCAAAGGGCAAGATCATGGTGATGATAGGATAATTGTTTCTAGGCTGAGATAATTACTCCCAGGAGAAAGACTCTGCAAACACAACTAGAGAACCACTCTCAGTAATTTTTGAAAAATCAAGTAGAACCAGAGAGGCCCCAAAATTACAAATAGGAAAAAATTTTAATTCTTAAATAGTAAACACTTCTTCTTTTTTTTTTTACTTCAGGTTAATGTGAAGGTACAATATTCAAATTTGTTAGATAGCATCCCTCTTGTAGTTGTGTCCCGAACCCAAAAGTAAACACTTCTTAATAAATCTTGACACTGATGCCCAACTAAATTCTCTAGTAGATAATTAATAGATGATATGTAGGCACTTTGAGAGAAAAGCAATTATTACTAGGAACCAAAATGGGTTCACTAGAGTCAATGTTAGTTCAAACAAATCTCACATGTTTCCTAAGAAAGTGACTGATTGGGTCAATTAGATGATACTAATCTGAAAGTGAGATCTGGAAATGAGAATTGAAAGAACTATTTTACATTTAGCCTAGACTAGTAAATGACTCGAGGGAAGTGCCATCAAAGACTATCATGGGGGTTAAAATCATTGAACATTACTGCACCCTTCAAATCTCAGAAGACTCTTGAGAAAACCTCTCTGATCACTCAAGTTTAGAGTTAATTCCCCTTCTATATGTTGTTATAGCTTATTTGTATTTCCACTGTAATGGAATTTGCCAGAACGTGTTATGATTGCTTGTATAATTGCCCACCTCCCCAGTGGAATATAAGATCCACAGGGCAAAGACCAAATCTATCTTTTTTACTATTTTACTTCCAGGGTCTAAAACCATACCCTGTACATGGATGGCGCTCTATAAAAACTTGTCAGGAATGAATGAGTAAATAAAAGAACAAAAAATATTTGTAGGTTACAGAGATGTATATTTACCTCAATATGCATATTAGGGAGAACTTTCTTACACCTGTTCCTTCAAAAGTCATATATTCCTCATTCCAAAAGGATTCGAGAGGAACCTGAAAACCATATTTTCCACACAGTATTTTGTACAATGGAATGGAAGTTCAGTTAGGCAGCCTCTAAACTCCCTCTATCTTTACTCTAGACTCTACGCTAGATCTTTTATTATCAAATGGAGTCACTTCTCAAGAAAAATAAAAACCCACAGCTCCAAAATTCCAGAGGCAAAACAGCTCTGCTAAGTAGCGAACTCCTGAAAGCTGGTTTTATTCCCTTGGCCCCTCCTACCCTGCCTAGAACAAGGCTTTACCCAAGCAGACAGTTATGATAACAAATATTGATAAATAAAGAGCTACAATAAATGTAGATTGTTTCTGAAGTAAAACAAACGATGGAGATACTAAGTCCAAGCATCTTGTTTCAAAGAAGGAAGCATGGTCCTGAAGGTTGAGGTGACTTCTCTAAAGTGATCAAGTTATTTGGGGACAGAACCCAGACAGAGTTTACTAATATTTCTACCCATCTAGGTGGCCTTGAAGACTCTGCAGAAACAATTGAAGGCACAAAACCCGGGGTCTCAGAACCACTAGGCCATTCGGGGACATTGTAAGCATCTATAGTGAAAAACCACAGAATCAAGTCATCGCTGCAGTAACTCCAAGAGGGATGTTGGCTAGAAACAGAAGAGACAGTACAAATTATTAAAACCAGAGGAAAAGGTCAGGGATGGTGGCTCATGTCTGTAATCCCAGCACTCTGGGAGGTAGAGGCGGGTGGATTGCCTAAACTCACATGTTCAAGACCAGCCTGAGCAAATGCAAGACCTCATCTCTAAAAAATAGCCAGGCATTGTGGCAGGTGCCTGTAATCTCAGCTACTTGGAAGGCTGAAACAATAGAATCACTTTAGCCCAAGAGTTTGAGGTTGCAGTGAGCTATGACACCAGGGCACTCTACCGAGGGCGACAAACTAAGACTCTGTCTCAAAAAAAAAATTTTTTTTTTTTTTTAAATAAAACCAGAGGAAAAGTAAATTGCCTTTCATTTCATTCGTTGAATATCTATTATTGGATTTCCTAAAGAAAACTATGGAAAGAAAAGATAATAACAGCAAAAAGATATTCTTAAGGTTCATGGAAGCGTGTAACCCAAGAACACAGCCTGAATTGTACTTAAAGGGTTGAGCTAACTCATTAAAATTAAGTTTCTATTATTCCACAATGTAAAGAAAACTGGAAAAACAACTGATATTTAGGTTACCTTGGTCAAATAAGAATACAAATGTAGGTGGTAATAAAGGGGATTTTTAGCCTGTTTCTCTGCCTTGACAATACAATGCCATATATATGTGGTATCCAAGTCAAAAGTGAGTTTTTAAGGCCTTTCTTATTTCTGCTGGTAGTTTATATTAATCCAGATCACCACAAAATCACTGAGATGTCTCCCTTGTATCCAAGGTGCACAGGTCCAGAATCAATAGGAGTTTTACCCAGCAGCATTTCCTAGGATGACAGGTGCTGTGTTTGCTCTTGTTGAAAAGTTTAACAGCCAAACTTCTGCATCTGTTCATTCCAAAGATATTCAGAGAGTGCCCATTGCATGGCAGCCACGTTGATGACGTATATTGTGAAGTGCAGCCCCCTGCCGTGAAGCAGACCAGAACCAAGAGCCAGATACGGTGGCCATTGCTTCATTAGAGATCTGTCGGTTTTACGGAGTCCAAACAAGCAGGAACAGGGCTTGCCAGAGGAAATAATGCTGGATGGGAATCTTGAAGTAGAAGTGAACTGGGTAGACAAGGGATCAGCATGACTCAGACAGATGGAATAGCATTTGCAAAGGCATAGGCAGGGCAGGAACTGCAAAGAGCCTGGTATGGCTGAAGTTTGTGGTTCATTTAAAGGAGGGGCTTTCCCCACTCTGGTCTCTCTCCTCTTTATCCTCACTGTCACCGCCTTGTCCCAGGCTCCCGTCAATGCCCTCTGGAGATATTACAATAACGTTCTTGCTGTGCTCCCTCCTGCCAATCTTCCATTCCACTTCCCAATCCATCCTGCACACTTCAACAGATTTAACTTTCCAGAATACAAAAGTGATCATGTCATTCTCCAGTTTTGTCTTTCCCTGTGAGACTAAGTCCGCATTTCTTAGTGCAGAGCATAAACATTTGCAATCCGGCCCATTGCCTTTCTAACTTGATCTCCTACCCCTTCCCACCTTGCAACTTAACATGCAGGACTGTAACCTGTGAGTACACGTGTGTACCCCTCACACCTCTGAGACATACATAGCATTTCCTCTGCCTGCAATACCTTTCCACAGAGAGAGATTCAACTCATTTTCAGTGAAGCCTAGTCCCACATGCCTACAAAGCTCTTCCTCCATCTTCCCACAGTCCATTGCATAAATCCCTATTATATCAATTTGCATATTGTATTGGGTCTCTTTCTGGGTAATTTCCCAACCTGAGGGAGTAATCATACACGTATCTCAGTTTTCTTTGATTTACCAATACTCTTCAGAACTACTCTGGACCTGGCAAACAACAGGTACTTGATATTTGTTGAATGAATGAGCCACTATTTCCTTACATTATAATTAAAAACCCTCTAGTCTGGCTTTTTATTTAAACCTACCATCACTATATGTATGAACATAGAAAACATGTTTTATCTCACCCCTTTGATTTCCATCTCCTGTGGACACTGCCTCACCTGTCAACTACCAAACCAAGGTCTCCAAAAGCAACAGACAGGTCTCCGACTCAGTGAGGACTCCAATGGTTTGAAACATCCTTCTAGTAAATAGTTGCAACAACTTCATTAGGAATACCCTATGCACTGTGATATATGTATGCCATGGAATGCTACTCAGCTACAAAAAAGATGGAGACTTTACAACTTTTATATTAACCTGGATGGAGTTGTAACACATTTTTCTTAGTAAAGTATCACAAGAAAGGAAAAGCAAATATCCAATGAACTCAATACTAATACGAAGCCCACACAAGAAAAAAACTCAACTCAATTCTAGTTGGGGGGAGGGGAGAGAAAGGAGATAGGGAGAAGGGAGGGGATTGGTGTGCCCCCACAGAACGGGCAGGATGAAAAGGTAGGTATATGGCACACCTCATGGGTGCAGGACTACAACAGGGACCTTAGCTAACAAATGCAAACATCATAACCTGATCTTTTGTACCCTCATATTAATCTAAAATTTAAAAAACAATCACCTGTGCACTTTTTAAACACTGGATGGAATTTGAGGGTAAGAATAAAAGTTACTAATTTGAAAGCCCATGGCACAATGTTTCCACAAACACTAAAAAATGCTTTGAGAAAACATCCTAAAATTCAGTTCTTCTTGCCCTGGGAGAAGCTAATATGTGTAAATGGAAAACCATAAGGGGTCTGTATGCTGTTGCTCCCCCCAAGAAGAGAGAAGGGACATTTGTTGATTTTGTGGAGAATCAGCAGGACCAGATCACACTGGACTTCCTGTCCCTTTGTGTGAACTAACCCAGAACCTTCCGATTATCCAAGAGAACAAATGTCAGGAAAGGGGGGAATTTATATGCGATTCCTGCTAGAAAATTCAATTCTGAAGTTCAAATCCTAATCTCACAGCTCTTTCTCAGAAGGTGGAAAAATACTTCAAGGCATTGATGGTCCAAAAGATTGAGTGGCTTCTGTAAAAGGTAAATTCAATCTTGCAGAAGGAAATATATGTGTATATATATATATATGAAGTGGAAATTAATGTACTATTTGAAGGTAATCAGCCTTTCCACAATTATTTCATGGTCATGGATTTTGTGTTGATGCTGCTTAATTAGCCAAATATGAATTATATATGTATATGTTAAGTAAGTGTGCATGCATATTAAAGAGTTTTTCCCTTTATTTCATTATGAAGCAACTCATTTGATGTGGCTCTTCATCAAGCTCTAATATACATCAAAAAGCAATCAACAAACACTTTGAGTACATCAAGCAGGATAATTTAGATGGTTTTTAATCATGATTATGAAAGTATAATTAGGTGGTTTCATGTTTGTTGTTGAGTACATGTAATGAAAGTGATTCTCCAAATAGAAAAATGTAGACAATCTTACACAAAACCACAAGAGAATAGTGTGCATGAGGCCCAAGTGTGTGCACATACATACGCACCCACACGTGCATGCACGCACACAGAAACCACCGGCCCCTTTCTTCAACACATCAGCAGCTCTCATATTTAAAAAGAATGTTAGTTCTTCCAAGATGTCAAATACATCGTATTTAATGAACTGATTATATAGAAGTAGGTTTGAAAAATGCCTCCCTTTTATGTCATCATAAACTTTAGCTGTTGTCTGCAATTTAAAACAAATCTTTCCTGCCTTGGCCCCTACAGAAAAAGAGCAGGGTCAGTCATCAGTGCTGAAGCAGCTCACGTGTCATTAGTGACCACTGGGAACCAGCACAGTCATGGATCTGCACAGCTAAATGATTGTGCACGTTTGGCCTTTTCTAATCCATTTGAAATAAACCTGATATTTATCTATCTCCAATCACCGAGTGTAGAAGCCAAAAAGACCGGCAAGTTCTCGTGCAGGAGGATGAATCACACGCAAGCAAACTGCTGTTTCGTGCCACACTACCCAGGCATCCCCCACGATGGCCAGGAGAGATGACAAGAGGGACTCCATTCCCCCCACTCCCAGGGGCCTCCCATCCCCCAGAGTTCTCGGGTAGACCCTCCCAAGCCACATTTTGGTTTTTCCCCTGTGCAGACAAAGTTGGTTACTGGCCCTGTTAGAAAAATCATACTTCCTAGTCCGTCTTGGAAATCACATCTGAGAGCCTGGGGTTGCGCTTCGAAGTAATTTGGTCAGCAGCAAGCTGGCCCCTTTGTTGGGAAATTCAAAGAGTTGCAGCACCATGACTTTAACGAAGCCACAATTAGAATGGCTTTCTTCCAGCACCATGTGCAACCTGTTCTACCACAGAAATACAAAGTTGCTGTCTGTGCACCCAATTTTAGCATTTCTGGTTTTTATGCCATCTTACTTACAAGAAACTCCCAGCTGTTATAATTTGTCTCATCCATAGCTCCCTTGTAGAACCAGCCTTTGTTCCTTTTTCTCAGTGCCAGGGACTTGCTGCGTTTCACCTGATGTGATTTGTCCAGGCATTAATAATGCATCTTCAAGATGCAAGATGCATGAATTCCTTTAGTAACAGATCTGCTGGCAGAGGGCTGTATTGTATTGTACAGCTTCACTGCAAAAAGGGAAGGCAAGGGGACAAAGGGAAGGTCATCGTCCTCGGGAGTGAGGGTGTTGGTTGTTTCAGAAGGTCACCCTAACCAGCGTGCAGTCAAGGCAGGGGCATGCTGAGGATAATAGTATTAGACCAACAATTCCTTTAAAAAAATAGCTCTTGCCAAATCTGCACCACGTCCCCACAGATGAAAGAGAGTTACACACAAAGACAATAGTTCAAGAAGTCCAGGGCGTCTGGCTGTCCTATCTTACTTGGTACCCAGGGCTACTTCTTTCCATAGGTCCTTAATCTCCCTCTGACCCTTGGTGCTCACTCCAGCTACTTTCTCAATAGCTTCGATGTGACTGTTGTTATTGTTACCCATATGCAATTTTTTAATTTGTGAAGAGCTTGTATTTTCAAGCTGCTTTATAATCATTAATAAATTATTTCTCATAATTATCCTGAAAAGTAGGGCACAGTTCTTTTCTCGTTGTTCTTTTCTCGAGAGAAGAAGTGCAGAGAGGCCGCGATGGGAGAAGTTCCCAGAGAGAATGTGCTGCAGAGCTGGAATCAGGACACCTGGAGAGGGACACCCCACCTCCTCATCCAAGCAGCTGCCTCTGGAAAGGTAACGTGAACAAACGCAGAACCCGGTGAGATGTAACCAGGGTACTCAGTGGACACAGCCATAAGCCCTGCAGCAAGATAATCCTGCTTCACATGGCTGGGCTTTGAACTCAGGCTGTCATCAGAAGTACCACCTGGCTCCCACATCATAGATTTTCTTAAGAAACAATGAATTTACTACATAATGGTGACATCAAAAGTTCAACCATGGAAATGGTAGCTTGTATTGCACTTCCAGCCTCTATGAGGACTCCCGACAAGATTTGTCGATCTACAACCCAACTGCACCCTCTCTGTGGTCCTTCCAGTGGGTTCACCTGCCTCCTCCTCCCACTTCACCACTGCCCACCTCTCACCCCACCCCCTAAAAAAAATTTCATTTAATCAATAACATTTGCTTTCAGGGCAGCTCTCCTTTACTGCTGTTCCATCTCTGTCTGGGTTACCATAGCAACTCTTCTCCGAACAGTGTGATACCCAGTTGGTACAGTGCAGCCCCATCACGTGACTGACTACCTGCCTCTACTTTAATCATTGCTGGAGGGAACACTCAAAAAGTGGCTGCTTCCTGCTTCCTGTTGCTGTCCACCAGACTGCCCTCATGTTTTACATTTCCTCTCTCAACCTAGAAAACATGTGTTAATTGTACTGACTTTCAAAGCAGAGAAGAGGGAAGGCTGCAGGGCTGGGTGAGAGTACCCAGACTGCTAGAATTAGCAGAACCTTCTAGGCCCTACAGCCAAATTCTTCTTTTTCCCTGTGGAGAGGCTCTGGGGTTTAGCAGACCCCCTTTCTAAGATCTTAATTGTAGGGGAAAAGATGCGTCTGACCTCATCCGAGCCTGAGATCCATCTTCCAGTGGCCCCGTGACCTCCGAGCACTCATCTCCATCATGCAGCCATTTGGGGGGCCCCCTGCAAGGCAAGGCCAGGAACTTGGGACTCTCAGGAGCCTCCCTTGCTGCAGCTTTGAGGGATCCGTTTAAATCACATTATAAACCTAATGAAACACAGCTAATGAAGCACAGATGTCCTATCAGATTTGGAGCTCTAAGTCCCCGTAAAAGCCCAGTAAAAATAAATGAAAGGAGCCTTGTATCCATGGAAATGGGCAGCTCACATGCTAATCCTTTCCCTCACCTATTTATGAGTTCATTACCATTTCTAATTCTAGGGCTTCTGAAAGCATTTGTGGCTTCTGGGTCAGTCATTTCCTGGAAACTTGTTGCAGGCTGGACTCAAACACCCCTGGCTTGACCTCTTTGTTCAGAGACATGGCAGAGTGGAGAGGTGTATGTGGTCATCAGTTGCACAAGCTCCTGATTATTTGTTATCTTTCTGAGATGCTGAGATGAATCTAGAGTCCTGTCCCTTCCTGGGACCTAGTAGAGGGCCCTCTATGACTAGATTTCTGTGTCTTTTAGGAATAGCAACAGGGAATTGATGAGGAGTGGTCTGATACCAAAGAGTTCTTCCATCACAGGGTCAAGTACGCTCCACAGTCATTCCTCTAGACAACACTCCCTCATCCAATAGACATGCCTTCAGCCACTATTACAGCAGTTACTATGATTTGACAAGGTCATGAAGGGAAGTGACAGAAGGAGAGTCATTTTATTGGGAAATAGGGTTAGATTGAACCCAGAGTTCAAGGTCCTCCTTCGAATAACAGAAGTGAACAGGACACTTGGGACTATCTTGGAAGCTCCACAAAGGCCTTGTTTGTCCAACTGTAGGGAGCCTAAGAGAAGAGAGACGTGCTATAAGAAGAAGAAGAAGGAGCACAGAGCATGCTCAGAAACAAAACCTGCCTCCCTCATGGGGTCAGCTTGATGAGAATAACTAAGTGGCTTTTTGGGGTGTAAGATAAGCTATACTATAATGGGTCCCCACTGTGGTCAGAGGCCTTGCTTCCCTTTATAGTCTGCTGCTGGGTGGTGTTCATTCCCTTTCTTATGTGTTTACTTATAGCAGTAGCAGTTTGTACTGGCGCTAGAGTGGTTCTCTCAAGGAGATTCTTTGGAAACAATTCTCTACTTGTTTTATTTTTGAGGTTCTTAAATTCTGAATTTTGAAGTCTTAAATTTCCAAAGATGTCTTCTGGAGGGAAGAGTACATGTTCTCAATTTAAAAGTAAATATCTGAGGGTCGATAATACCTTGTGTTAAAGTCCTCCCTTTAAATAACTGATTGTCCTTCTCTGTCAATCAGCCCCAGAAACTGAGGATGAGAAATGTTATAAATGAGGAAACCGAGGCATGAGGCAATAGAGAGAATTTGCTGGAGTGGGGGGGGTCAGTGTTGAGGCTTCTAACAATGGATTTCAGGCCCCAGGTAAGAAAACTATCAGCACCATTTTCCAAAACAATCAATTCTTGTCCATCTTAACAGCTGAAAAATAAATGCTTTGTAAAAATGGTCCAAGAAATTAAAGCTTAGGCTTGTGATTATAACAGTGATTTGTCAGCAGTAGGGTATGATTTGGGGAAGAGTCCCCGCTGTATTAACAAGAGGATAGGAGTGTAGTTCATTTGTCTACCTAATAGAGATATCGTTGCCTCACCAAAGAAAGAGCTAAAAAGAAGTGATACAGCATCAGCGATGGGGAAACAAAAGTGACTTCACAGAAAATGATTTCATCCTTCCACTGCCTGTGAACATGAGAGATTTATACCGCTGATTTATAGGAACAACTGTCTGAACTGTCAGAAATAGAAACAGCCCTGACAAAAAAAAAAAAAAAAGGGAAAAATCATGTGGGCAGCTGAGACCATTACCTCCTCACACTACCATCTGACTCCGGGCAGATGCAGGGCGAAATGTGTCACCAAAACTAAACACACTGGCCTGTGTGTGTTGACAGGGAAGGTGTTGAAAGAGCTGACTGCTTATAATGATAAAATGTGTGGTGTGCTTCCTGGGCCAACAACCTGTTCTTCAGAACTTTCTTCTCCCTGTAAAGAGGAAGTAGCAACCTAACCCCCAGGCAAAGCTGGCGGGTAGCTGACCTGGCTCACTCTGTTTTTCCTCTCTAATCAGCTGTCTTCTCCCCTTCCTTAGTCTCTCACTTAACTCACCCTCTGCTGCTCTTAGTAACATGTTCCAGACAGAGTAGATCGGCCCAAATTCCTGGAATGTTTAACCTATTGAAGATGGTTAAAATAGGACAACCTTCTGAACAATTTCTAAAATGGAATAAAAACCATCATATTTGATTCCTTCCTTCTTTCCCTCCTTCCCTCCTTTCCTCCTTTCTTCCTTTCTTTCTTCCTCCCCTTCTTCCTTCCTCTCTTCCTTCCTTCCTCCCTTCATTCCTTCCTTCCTTCTTTCCCTCCTTCCCTCTTCCTTCCCCCCTTCCTTCCTTCTTTCCTTTCTTCTTTCCTTCCCCCCTCCTTCCTTCCTTCCTTTTTTTCCTTTCCTCTGTTGCCCAGGCTTGGAACGCAGTGACTCTATGTGGCTCTCTGCAAACTTGACTTCTCTGGGCTCCAGCAATCCTCCCTCCTTAGCCTCCCAAGTAGCCAGGACTACCTACAGGCATGAACCATTAGGCCCAACTATTTTTTTTTTTTTTGTAGAGAAGTGGGGTCTCCCCCATTCAATCCTCTCACCACCTTGGCCTCCCAAATTGTCGGGATTACAGGTGTGAGCCAACACACCCAGCCTCCAAAATGTTTGAATTCTTTTCAAGCAAATTTAAGAAACTATTGACATTATAAACAGAGAGATTTCCTGTACTTAACAGAATGGACACAAGGGAGTGAAAGACTTGGGCATTTTGAGTTTCAGAGGTCTGAAATTTAAGCCTTGCTCTCACTGACTGCCCCAGCCAGTGGGCAGGTGTGTGACATGAAAGACACAGCCAGGCAGGGAGGAGAAACCCACAGCTTCACTACCCTCTTCTCATTCCTGCTCTGCCTAAAGTTACCAACAGGTGGGCAGCAATACAAATAATGTACTGTTTGGCACTTTAGCACAGAGTCCTCAGCAATATATCATTATCTGAGAGCTCTGCATCTTAACATAAATAGAGGATCGTGATTCCGTTCTATACAAAGTATGTTTCCTGGCACTTTGACATCTTTTTTCTTGAATGTGTCGTCAAGATCCTACAGGGTAAAGAAAGCATTTCACAGATGAGGGACCAGAACTGAGCGGTGATCGACGGCTCCACAGAAAGCAGGGGCAAGGACTCCAGCCTTACCGACGCCTGACCTCTGCTCTTGGTGCTGCCACGTTTTTCTGAAATTTCATTCTCCAACAATAGGTTAGTTTTAAACATTACCCAATGCCCTCATTTCTTCGAGAAAAATACAACTAATATATAATCAAGTAAGTAAAATGGCACATTCCACAAAACTGTATCTTGAAACTGTAGCACATATTCTTGGATTAGAGATAAAACTATTCCTCGTTTTCTTCAAAAGGTGTAAGTAAATTTTATAGCCAAACAATTTTAATACTTAACTGAATAATTTAATCCAAGTCACTGTATGATCACACGAATCCTGAGCTGCGGGCCCTGGGTTTTACTTCTGATTCTACTACTGTTCAATCTCTATATGTCAATTTTCTCCTTTGTAAAATAAGGGGATTAGCCTAATTTATTTGTAAGGTACCTTTCTTCAAGTGTAGATTTTATAAATCTGTAATCTGTCCTTTAGGATATTCGGCTTTCTTCACAAATGCTGTATCGGTATTAATCCTGCTTCATTTTCTCCACTAAGAAAGAGTGAGCCCAGCTCTTTCCTCCTCCCACTTCCAAGAGTTCTCCAGAGATCAGGTTTCAGCAGAGACCTGTGGCCTGTGTTCAGGGCTTACTTGTCTATTTTGAAGACCCAGAGGCCCTAAAGGGAAAACAGCCAGAGCAGAAGGTGGAGAAAACCAGTACCTAAAAATGAGTGAAAACTCTCTGGGCCCACTCTCCTTCCAGGGAGTGTCCCTGTGCCCTTTCCCAAGGAGTCTAGGAAGGCCTCTGCATCAGCAGCCAGATGACCTCTGACCTCTCTGCAAGAACTCTGCACTGGAGCTGCTGCGATGCCTACACACCAAGGACACAGACAGGGAGAAGATCGTCTCAGCTCTGCACCAGGAAAGACAACTTTCCAGACACACAAAGCAAATCATGTCCCTCTACCTACAATGTTACTGGAATATTGAGGGAACTGATGGAGTAGGCATTATCACACGTGCTCCCACACCTCCAAAAGTGCCATCTACCAGCCTAGTGACAATGACGTTGATGATGACAGTAGACGCCATAGCAATATCAATAGATATTAACCAATATTTATATGATTACTCAAGGAAGTTTTTTATCAAGAAAAACCACTAAAATATCTCTGGCAGAACTTTTTCCCCCATCATCATGTTTGCCATGATAAACCCACTCTCGCCATTACCCTGAGACTCTTCCTAAGAAAAACACACGGAAATGTGCCATCTTGCTTCTTTGCTTTCTCGTATCAATCTGTCCGACAAGTTTATTGATCACTTTCTCTGGGTCAGGCACTGTGTTAAGAATGAGAGAAGGAAAGACAAAAACCCACAGAGTCAGCACTCAGAGATGGTGCTGCCTAGGAGGAAAACTGACATTAACAGTCGTGTAAGTTCTTGATAAGGATTCTGCAGATGAGAGTGACAGCTCAGAGGTGAGAACTCGGAGAGAGATTTGTTTGAGAGAAAGAAAAAGGAAAACCAGGTTTCCCTTTAAAAAATAAACAGTTTTTTTTTTTATTTTGTTTTTTTAGTAAATGGTTTAAAGAAGAAAGAAAATGGGGATTAGGGACAGATGTCAAAATAATGTGAATGGAAATATTCAGGAGTCATAATTTGTACCTTCAGGTGGAGGCAGGTGCATATACCATAAGGTGATATCAAAATACAGAAGGAAACTGGGATAATGAACATTCTGATTTTGTTGATACAGGAAAATCCTTATCTTTCTATAAGGAATTTGCCTGCCTGGGGAAAGCCGAACATTGGTGGAAACATTCTAAAATATCCTATAATATTTCTGTGGCAGATGGGTGAGGGGTATGCTCCAAATGGACTCTACAAAGGAAGATGTGCTGAAAACTCCAAGGCCATTTCTGTAGCCAGACTCGCACACCCAGTCTCAAGCACTGAGGTGACATCGCCGGCCCTTTACATTGTGCCATGTCAACAATATCAAGTGGTATTTGAGTAGGGGACTGTCATTATCTGGACTGGCACAGGGTTTCTGACAGTGTGTCAGGAAAGCTTTGCTTTAGAGCTTTACCCATCATTCCATCTCAGTCCCACTGCCATGAAGATGTCCTGTCACCTGCTCTCCCTTCCTCCTGCCAAATATGTCTTTTCTTCCACCTGAGAGGCAAGAAGCAGTCCCGCCATCTTACTAGCCAAGTCTGGAAACGTGCAACCTTCTGTTTTTGTTTTGTTTTGGTTTAATATCCTCCTTCTCCTATTTCTTCTTTCCTTTTTCATTCTTATTTCCTTGCCCTTTATCCCTCCATTCTTCCTCACTCCTTCTCCCCCATATCACTGTACAAAAGAGCACAGTCTTTGCAGTCCCATTCTCCATTCTTTATATTAATACAGCTATTAGAAAGCCATCACAAGTCTAAAATTTTCTTAATACATGAGTAAAATTAGTTAAGAGGAAAATAAAAACCTACTCCATTTAAGTCAAGGAAAGGACAAGAAATTACCCATCAGGTATGACAATCCTCCTGTTGATCCTGGCCAATACGAGAAGCCACAGAAATGAAATGAGATGGAAAAATGCAAAGAGAGAAGACTATAATTATTTGTATATGATATGATTATGTACCCATAAATCTAAAAGAATCAACTGGAAACTGCTCTAGCTAGTGAAAGGATAAAAAGATCACCGATACAAGATCAGTAAATATGCATAAACCACTAACATCTTCACCTAGCAACAATGTCCCATTAGAAAATGTAATGAACAAAGTATCTTAAGCAAAATGTTAATATTAGGCCTAATAATTAAGGTACTAAAAGATTCGATATAATAATTTCCCTCCAATCACCCTTCCTCTACCCACCTCCCCCCTCCCTCCCCTCCCTTTCCCCCTTCATTGGTAGGATTACACCTGCGGTGCATCTTACAAGGGTATATGTGAAACTTAGTAAATGTGAAATGTAAATGTCTTAACACAATAACTAAGAAAGCGCCAGGAAGGCTATGTTAACCAGTGTGATGAAAATCTGTCAAACGGTCTATAAAACCAGTGTATGGTGCCCCATGATCGCACTAATGTACACAGCTATGATTTAATAAAAAATAATAATAATAATTCCCCTCAAATTAATCTACAAGGTAAAAATAATCAGAATAAACATAACACACTGATTGTAAAGTTTACACAAAGGAGAAAAGATCTTAAACAATTCAAGAAAGTTTAGGGAAAAAATAGTTATATAAATATGTATACCAAGCATTAAATATACTGTGTAGTTATATACATTAAAATGGTGCGGTATTTGTGAAGGAGTATGATCCAGATCAGAAAAAAAAGAATAAAGAGAAAGGAATAAATAAAAAAATCTCACATGTGTGTGAACTTAAAACATAAACTCAATCAATTATTTAAATCGCAGAAGAAAGGGCAGAATATATGCAATAAATGGCCCTGGGGAAATTGTGTGTTTACAGTAGAAGAAAATTTGACTTGTGCCTCTCCCCTTATACAAAAATAAATATCAAAGCAGTACAATAGCTAAATACAAAAAAAATATATAAATATAGTGGAAGAAAATATTGGCGCACACTTTTATACTCTTGTGATTAGGAATGTCATTTTAAGCAACAATATAATGCACTCTATGAGTATGTTCTATATAAAGAAACAGAAGGGCAGATTAGACAGAATTTTGAAATGCTTTAGGATAAAAACAACCAAGGCTAAAAGTCAAGCAACTTGGAGAGTATATTTGCAATAAATGTGTTTTGCATCATATAATATACATATCATATATACTCGAGTATAAGCCGAGTTCGGGGTTTTGTGCCGAAAAAACTCGGCTTATACGCGAGTATATACAGTAATATGTAAGGAGTTTTTGCAAATCTGTAATGTAGCAACCCAAGAGAAAACAAATGGATACGGAAATAGCTGATATTGACTGACAGGACACTATTTGCCAGGCAATACCTTAAGCACTTTTCATGTTAATTCAATTAACTTGCATAGTAGTCCTTCTGATCAAATGCCATTGCCCATCTCCCTTTGGCAGATAAGAAAACTGAGACAAAGAGAAATTTAGGAACCTGCCCAACATTATGCAATTAGTAAGTGTTATAGTCGAGATTCAAATCTTTAAATTCTGGCACCAGGACCCAATTCAATGAAAAGGAAATATGAATAGCTAACAAACTTAAGAAAAGCTGTTCAAACTCAGTAACCATCAGAGAAATGCAAACCCTAAGATACAGTAAGATGTTTTTACTATCAGTCATTAACAAATCAAGCAGATTTATAAGGCTAACATTACCAAGAGTTTGGGAAATGGTTTGTCTCATAATCAGTTATGGGGAATGTCCTTTGCTACAGACATCTTTAGAAGGCAATTTAGCAATATCCATTGAACTTAAAAAACTTATGCTTTGACTCCAAAATTTTATTTCAATCTTATAGAAATATTTGGACATGTGCCCAGAGAAGCGCAAAGTGAAAAACTGAAAATAGCTTATTTGACCATCAATAAGAGATGGTTAACAAAATTATTATATTACACATCCAGTCACGGGTTACATATAGTATAAAGGTTGAAAAGAATAAGTTATATCTGTATGAAGTGACATGGAAGGATCTTTAAGACATATTATTAAGTGGAAACAGCAAGTCACAAAATAATATTTATAACCAGGTATCATATACAAATATGTACATGTTATGTATTCATTTATACACTCAACAGCAGAATTAGCATCTTCAATATGCAGGGAACTGTACTAGTCAGTAGAGGTGAAGTCCTGGGCAAATAGACAAAGTCTGTCTTTCCAGTTTACATTCTTTTGGCCAGCCAAACAACAAAGAAGCAAACCAGTAAAAGACCAACATTATTTAGATAGTGTATTAGCTTTTTTAAAATTGTTACTGTAACAAATTATTGCATGTTTACCAGGCTAACCAGCACAAAGTTTTTCTCTCACAGTTCTGTAGGTCAGAAGTTCAATCAATTCTCACCCAGAAAAGGCTACATTCCAGATCTAGAGACAGATCTGTCTGCCTACCCATTTGAGTTTTTGGCAGAATTTAGTTCCTTGTGGTTGTAGGACTGAGGTCCCTGTTTTCCTTGCTGGCTGTCAGCTATGGATCAGTCCCAGTTTCTAGAGACCACCTGCATCCTTTGGCTGGTGTCAGCCTGCTTCCACGTTCAAAGCCAACAATGGCAGGTCAAGTCCCTCTCACACTCTCAACCTCTGCTCTTTCTTCCCTCTAACCCAGCCAGGAAAGGTTCACCACCTTTAATGACTCACACGATTAAATCAGGTCCACCAGGATAATCCAGCATTAGCTCTCTATCTCAAGGTCTGTACTTTTCATCATATCACATTTAGTTTCTTTACCAGGAAAGGTAACACGTTCATGCACAGGTTCCAGGAATTAGGGCGTGAACATCTTTGTAGAGGAGGGAGAATTATTCTCCTGTTATTAATAAGAATAAATGCTATGAGGAAAGCAAAAGGGTGACAGGCAGAAGGTAATGTAGGGATTAGAGGAGCCAATAAATTTAGAATCATCAGAGACAGCCTCCCTAAGAAAATGGCATCTGAACTAGAAGACCAGCCATGTAACCCTCTGGGCAGGGCATTCCAGGCACGTATTTAAACATACAGAAAAAGGCAGGCAAAGCTACATAGCCAACCATTCACAGGCTACCTCTGGAGAGAACAGAATTCAAGGGTGGCAGACAATCATGTTTACTCATTAATTTACTTCTGTTTGTTTGAATGTTTTACTTGTGTAATTTAAAAAATATATTTATGCTTACATATGGTATAGTCTTAGAAGCAAAAACAAAAAAGGGGGGGGGACATTTTTTTCCTTGGGCCCAGTTAAAGCAAAGAGAATTTAATATTTAGGTACCAGTGAAATTTGAGCATATTCTAAATTCTGACACACATACACACAGAGAATAAAAAGAAAATTTTGTCTTGGATTCTATGAAAGAATCAGTTCTAGAGGGGAATAATAAATCAATGCCTTTCCTCTTCCGAGTCTTTAAAGAGAATACACTTGCCAACTTGACATATTCACACATCAGCAATCTCGGAAACTTCGCCTGGCCATAATCTCTTTATTTTGCTCCTAAGTCCTAACTTGGTGCTTGTTTGCTGAGCTCTCACCCTGGATAGCTCACGTTGTTTCATGGGGTTTTCCAAGGAGAACATTAAAAGCATCTGTGGGAGGGAGGGCAGGCTGAGGAAAAGTCACTTGAGTGGGCTCTGGAGTGTAGCAATCTGCCACAGAAAAAGACACAGGCTGGAGAGACCACGGAGGATGCCTAGACCTGCCTGCCGGGAGCCAGGAGCGGGTGGCCGCACAGAGCCACGTCGAAACACCAAAGGGCTCTCCCAGGACACAGGGAAGCAAAACTTTGAGCAATTTGGTATCAAGCCCCCGGGATACAACTGTAGAAAATAGGGCTGGTGTGTCAGTGTGAGTGTGCGTACAAGAGCCCGCGCAAGCTTGGGATACTCCAAATCACAACTCCTTTGGCACAAAGATATGACGCTGAAAAGCAGAGAGAAGCCAAGGACAGCTACTGCTGTCACTTAAGGCGTTCCCATTTCTGTGCTAATCACATAGATTTGTTTTTGCAGACACCCTGCCTATCAAAGACAGGAAGTCTGGGAATCATGTTTACAGTAGTCCAGGAGACGCTGCTATTAGAATGCCCCTTCCTCACCTCCAGAGTGACAAATCCCAAACAGAACACGTCCTTGTCTGCTCACAAATACTTTCTCCTCCCAGCTCTGCCTCCGGCCTGAGATAAGCGCACCTTCTTTTTCCTCATCCCTCACGCTCAAGGAGTCACTCTCCTCAAACTCTTTGTAGAAGTGGATGAAATATAAATCACACACAAATGAAAGTAGCATGTCATCCACTGTCAAATGCAGCGTCAACTATTCTATAAATCCCTTCCCTCTGTTCCCACTGTCACCCCTGAGGATTTTATCCCAGAGCATTTATCTGAGGCATTTCCTCCGGGCCTCCTCCACCCACTGCCAATCATTTCTGTCCGGTCCCTCCTTATTTCACCAGCTGGCGAGCACAAACAGCCACGTTATCATCCCATGACCAGATGTGTGTCTGGGTCCCTTTCAGGTTTTCCTGAGGGGTCAAAGGCAAGGAGCTCGGGGCTTTCACAAGTTCCACTTGCTCACTCTTCCCGAGTCTGAGCAGCTTTCACATGCCTCTGCCATGGGCCCCCACCTTTGCTCCTGGGCCTGCAGACCCTTGCCCTGAGAGGCAGGTCTGGTGTCACCTTCTGCCATGGGCCCAAGCGGGGAGGTCCCGCTTGACAGTCCAGTGTCTTCCCAAGGAGGTGGCAAAGCAGAACTGAGAACTGACCCCTGCCCTCCACAGCTCAGACAAACTGGAGTATGAGGCCAAACAAAAACATACTCGTCCCCAGCAGGGCGAGAGCAGCTCAGAGCCACGGTGCCTGTGTCCATGTTATAAGGCCATGTTCTTTCCTCCAGCCCTAAAAGAGAAAAAGAAAGAGGGAGGGCGGGTGGGAGGGTGTCTAGAAGCACTACACTGATGAGAGAATGTATATTCCCAAATTAAGCTTTTAATTTTTGGATTTTTTAAATTTTTTAATTTAATTTTTAATGAAATCATTACTATGCATTTAATGGGTACAATATGGTGATTTGATATACAATATGGAATGCTTAAATCAAACTAATTAACATAACTATCACCTTACTTATTCTTTGTGGTAAGATATTTAAAATTTACTCTTAGTTGTTTTGAAATATACTATTGCATTGTGCACATTAGGTGAGATTCTACAAAATGCCTTCCCTCCTCCCAACAATCACCTCCCCCCTTCCTCTTCCCTCTCTTTCCTTTCCCTTCCCCCTTGTTAGACTATATTTGTGTTTTATCTTTTGTATAAGAGTTTATATACTGGTTTCATAGTAGTATTGAGTACATTGGATACTTTTTCTATTCTTGTGATACTTTACTAAGAATATGTTCCAACTCCATCCAGGTAAACATAAAAGATGTAAAGTCTCCATCTTTTTAGGGCTGAATATCAGTCCATGGTATACATTTACCATAATTTGTTGATCCATTAATGGGTTGATGGGCATTTGAGCTGCTTCCATGATTTTGCAATTATATCTATCCAGAAGAACTAAAATCATTATACAACAAAGTCATCTACACCAGAATGTTTATTGCAGCTCAAGTTAAGCTTTTAATTTAAAAGTTTAAACTTTCCAAAATCCTTCTCATTTATTTCTCCTTGCAACAAATATCTTTCAAACACCTATTGGCAATTTGTGCCAAGCACTAAACAGAATAGACTCTTGGAGCAGAAGATCTAGTATGGTATGGAAAATAGATAGTAAAAAAAAAAAAAAAAAATCTAGGAAAGTAAGGATTATGTCAGGCAGTGACAAGTCTATGAACAAATAAAAAAGGACACTGGGAAGGAGGGTGTAGAGGACTTAGATAAGGCAGCCCTGAAGTCCTCTCTCAGCAGTTGATTTGAGCTGAGAGTCAGCTGAATAAAGAATCTGCCGAGACTGTGTCTATGAGAAAATGGTAAGTGGACATTTCCCCCACTGCCCCCCCCCCCCCCAAATGAGTGGACACATGTTTCACATTTGTCCTAGTTTGCTAAGGCTGCCATCACATGTACTAAACAGGTGGTTTAAAACAACAGTCCCCAACGTTTTTGGCACTGGGGACTGGTTTCATGGAAACACTCCGTGGAAAGGTTGAGGGAAAGGTTTTAGGATGATTCGAGTGCATTACATCTCCACTTCAGATGATTAGGCATCAGATTCTCATAAGGAGCATGCCACCTAGATGTCTCGTGTACAGTTAACAGTAGAGTTCATACGCATGAGAATCTAATGCCGCTGCTGTGCTGACAGGAGGCAGAGCTCAGGCAGCAATGCCAGCGATGGGGAGCGGCTGTTAACACAGATGAAGCTTCCCTCACCTGCCTGCCACTCACCTCCTGCCGCGTGGCCTGGGGATTGGAAAGGCTGCAAGCTTAAATGACTCAAGTGCATTATCTCCCACACGTAACGGCCAGAAGTCTGAAATCAGGTTTCAGTAGTGCCCTGCTCCTTCTGGAGGCAGCAGGAAGGGATCTGCTCCAGGCCTCTCCTCTAGCTCTCCTTGGTTTATGGCAGGGTAAGTCCAGTGTTCACAAGCCCTCCCTGTGTATGCATCTGGGTTTCAATTCCTCCTTTTTATAAGGACAACAGTCACATCAGATTAGGGGCCCACCCCCTTTCCAGTATGACTTCATCTTAACTAACTACATCTATATCCAATAAAGGACACATTCTGAGCTGCAGGGGGTCAGGACTTCAACCTATGAGCTTCAGGGACACAGTTCAACCCATAGCAGCAACTCTGTAGTGAAGGTGTCCACTCCGATGAAGTGAGGGACCAGATTTACCCACAAAGACCTGACCAACCCTTTCAGAGCAGGGCTGAGATTTCCTTCTGTGCTGTTTCCCTCACGTCACGGAGCACAGCACTCAATGAATGAATGAGTACTTGTTGACGGTTGATTAATGGTACATTTTACACTGAAATTTAAAAATGTGTGTGTTACCGTGTTGAGGTAGTATGGGATTTGTTTCCGTGCCAGCAGCAGATCTCCTGCTTAGCAGATAGGAAAGGCTTAAATCGTTTTAGGATCTGATACGATTAGTAACTGTTCCCAGAAACCACGTGGAAAAAATAGCTGGCATCTAAGGCTGTGACAGCCCCCTCTGTCTCCCACCCGAATCCCCGAGGCAGCAGAGCCGATGAGCTCAGGCGAGGTTGGCAGAGGTCACGTTTGTGGAACAGCCACAAAAAGAGAGTGGTGCAAGTGAGGCAGCAGCCATCCAGGCCCCAAGGCACATCAGCCCCCTCGCCCAGCCTGGGGACACACAGCTGCCCCGTCCCACCTCAGAGGGGCAAATTCCCCGACATCAGAGAAGCAGCCCTGGCCCAGTAAAGGGAAACGTGGCCAGCGAGGAAGCAGCTGGTCTTGGCAAACAAAAAATAATGCCCCAGGCAAAAACAAAGCAAGAGGGAGCCACTCCCTCCCTAAACCAATTTTTAATCCAATATAAAATTCTAAGCCTATTCAGAAAACACCGTGACAAATTCCCCCAGTCTAAATTCCCTGTGATTAGAAATTCCTAGAAAGATTTTCCTTTCCTTTCAAAACCCTCCCCAATATGCTCCAGTAGCATATCCCACATCGTGGCTGGCTATTGCGTTATCCAATTTTCTTATTTTTTAAATAACACTGCCAGGATCTTGTGGAATTTCAGGAGGAACTGTGTTATGCAGAATTGCAGTGGAGATGTGGTTTGTTGCTTTCCTATGATTTCATCTCACAAAATAAGCTGTTAATGGCAAGCTCCTCATTGTTGAAAATTATATTTATGTATACACACGAAAATATAGCAATCTCTTATGAAATATATGTTTAATTGATTTATTAGTTTCCCACTGTGCTTAAGAACTCATGAACCTGAAATTAGCTGTGCATAATGGTTCTTCTGATAAGAAGAGTAATTCTACAGATTCAGATGAAACACAGGAAGGAGAAATTTTCAAGGAAAGATCTAGTCAGAGCTAGGTTAGAGCGTCTAAACAAGAGACTTCCTCACTCTTACCAATAAAAAATAATAATAGTGAGAATTTATTATTGAGTACTTATTGTGGAACAGTCAGCGTGCCACGTATTTTGGACCTACTTTATCTCAAATCCTTTCAACACTATAAAAAAAATTTAGAGACATGATATGACTTGTTCATGACCACAACTAGTATTGGGAAGAATTGAAATTCAAACCCTTGTTTGTCTAACTCTAAACATTGTGCTTAGTCCAACATACTAAATGGATAAAAATAGGAAAAATAACACAATAAAACATTAATCAAAGATTAAAAGATATTTTAAAATATCACTGTTCATAGTCCTTTAGAAAATTGATTTCTGGACCTAGGCACAGGGGCTTACCTTTGTAATCCTAGCAATTCAGGAGGCAGAAGTGGAAGGATTGCTTGAGGCCCAGAGTTGAAGAACAACCTGGGCAACATAGCCAGACACTATCTCTAAGAAAATTTTAAATATTAGCCTGGGGTGATGGCACATGCCTATAATCCCAATTACTGGGGAGGCCAAGGCAGGAGGATCACTTGAGTCTAGGAGTTCAAGGCTACAGTGAGTTATGATTATGTCACTACATTTCATGGGTGACAGAGCAAGATCCCGTCTTTTTAAAATAAAATTAATTAATTTTAAAAAATAATATTAACTTATAAAAAAACTCCATTAAAACTTGAAGACAAATTTCAAAGGGTAAACTGAGGCATGGAATTTGTAAGCACGGCTTTTTAGTACTTACTTCAAAACACAGTTGTATGTATATGAAATGTCATTTCACACTGTTTTTGAAGATAAGTTCCAGAAGCACTGGAGACTTAGAATGTTAAAAATTATATGGTAACCTTTTATGCAACAGGCTTATTGAACACAACATTATGTGAGTGATGCTATTCTAAGAAGAACTAGGCATGCTGGGCTAAATTTTTTAAGAATGCAATTTAAGCCCACAGTAAGGTGTATTATAAAATGAACGGAATACCATGGTTCAAACACAGCCCTCTGAATAGTCCATCTGTGAACCTTATCTCACCAATTCTCATTAAACAGTGATTTCATTTCTCCACATCATCACAAGAGCCACTCCTGGGCAGTGTTCAGCTGCCTGGCTGGTCTCACAACACATGCAAATATGAATTAGAGGCAGCCGCATGGCAAGACCCTTCCCAGTGTGAAGCATGGGGCCCCAACCACCACAGATGGGAAAAAGAAATTGGTGGTCCCAGAAGGCCTTCTGCTTATTACCCCCTGAGGGCTCATTTGGAGTGTGGCATTCACACACATGCACACACACACACACACACACACACACGCAGATCTAAACCACTTTACCCTCCCACTCCATCCCAAGCACTTTTAAGGTGAAAGATGTGCTCGGACTCCGCAAAAATAAAATCCCAAATCCTTTGCAGGAACCTTGTCACAGACTCCATCCTCCTCAGAAAGACTTGTAAAAAAGAAGGTATGTTTTCCTCATTAGCCACAGGGGGGGAACTGGCGTGTGAAATGTAACAACTTGTCCAGAGTTAGAAGGAGAATCAAAGAAAGAACACAGAAGCAGAATTTCCTGTCCACTGACCTCCTGTACCAGGCAGTTTGCACCTTCCTAACAGCCCATGTTAGTTTCCGCCAGCCGCGGTCAAGTTGTTTGTAAATTTGTCTTTTCTCCCTTATGTGACAATAAGCCTCACTTCAGGGTGAGGACCGTTTCTGGTTCATTTTCTAGCTCTTACCACACCTAGAAAGCCTCCAAAGTTAACTGTGAGAGCTCCACATGGGTTTATGGATTCTAACAAGGGGGCAAACAAGACCCAAAAGGCTGCTGGATGGGTCTGGGAAGCACTGGGGAGCAGCCGGGGAGTGGCTGGGCATTGGTGGGGTTCCTTTACAGCACTCATGTCTTGCCCCAGGTCCTTACTGCTGGTCCCGATGAGTGGAAGACAGAGGGAAGGTGAGAGAGAGAAGATATGTGCCATGGTAGTTTCTAAAGCAGCGAGGGAGAGTTGAAGTAATGGGTAAATGTATGAGATAGCTCCTGGAGTCTTGTTCACTCATTAGAAAAATATTGTCAGTCTCAGGGGAGTCACGTGTCCACCGGCAGAGCTCAGTTTGACTCTGGTCTAGATAGAGGTCTGTCTGAAGCAGTCCTGAACTTCCCACAGAGTCCAGGTCCACAGATACTTATTCTGTTAAAGGCCTGAACTGACTGCCAGGCCCAGACTGAGCCATCTTGAACTTTCCAGCCCAGCCAAACTCTGGATGAGCCAGTATCAGAGGGAGCAGAACTGCCCAGAAGAGCCCAAACTACCCACAGAATCATAATAAGATGGCATTTGCCTTGGAGCCATTAAGTTTTGGGGTGCCTTGTTACATGGCAATACTCTGAGCTTGATGCCAAAGTGAGACAAGATTTGGAGAGAGGGAAAGGTCTTGTGGGGAATGCTGAATATATTGTTGGAAGCAGAGAGCAGAGTAAGATAACTACTCCTCAAATACAGCTCCCCAGACAATCACACCCCCTGGTATTCAAGACCTTGTATGGTCCCTTTCCACAGAGAATATGTGACCAAGAGAATGTGCCAGAAGTCACTTTGGCTTCCAAAGCGGTGGCATAGGCAACATTACAGCTTTCATTCTGGGGGAAGCTGTCTAGTGTGTGAAAGATCCAACTACCCTATGACTACAGCTGAGAGAGGCCCAGAGAAAGACAGAGAAATGCCAGCCTGGCCCTCCCTCCAGCATCCAGCCCTCCCAGCTGAGGTGCCAAGTATAGACATGAAGAAGCCATTTGAGTATTCTGCCTTCAAATGACTCCAGCCCCATCTGTGTCCAACATCAATCACATGAGACACCCCACGCAAAAATCCTTCAGCTGCGCCCAGTGAACCCACAAAATCTGGAGGGATGACATTAAATTACAGTATCTTTTAAGACAATAAGTCTTAGGCTGGTTTGTTATGCAGCAAAAGGCACTTGTACAAAAATCAGTCTTGTACAATGTAAATATCTCAAGCCTTCTGGTTCTTTTGTTGGCAAACAACATTTTCTTCTGGTGCCTTATGCAAAATCTGGTATGTCTTCTGTGTGACCAAAATGTCAATAGATGACTTCTATACAGGCTCGGGGGGCGGGGGGAAGGGGGAAGAGAATGACATTCTACCATTTATCAAAAGAACATGTAACCTCAGTGAGCTATTTCAGGTATAGCAATGAAAATGGTACAACTGCACATTTGGGCTAAAGAACCAAGTGGTCCAAACCCTCTTGCCCCTGTGTGGATGTGTGCTGTTGGCCAGGGAGCCTGCATGGGGTAAGGGTGAAATCACTGGGCCTCAGACTCCATGTGCCCACTTATAAGACATCTTGCATTAAACCCAGAAAATTATGCAACATCAAAGAAGGGCCTAATTATTAATATGTAGAAGGTGATATCAGAAAGTCAAACCAAAGGAGCAGCCCCACCATAAGGCCTTGGCTCGGCCAGGCTCCTCCTTGTACTCAGAGGTACTCAGAGGCCTTCTCTCATGGCTCCCACTCACGCCCAGTTTTCTCACATGTGTTTGATACTAGACATGTACATCCATCCTAGTCAACATACTTTATTAAATGTACTACTATATGTGGTTTGATTCCATCCCTTTCTGTAGAAGTATAGTGTAGAATATGGTGTGAGATTGACCTGACTTTGAAACCCTGCTCTGCCCCTGACTAGGTGTGAAGACATGAATAAGTTATTTGACCTCAGTAAGCCTCCGTTTCCCACTGATAAAGTGGCGATAAGAATGGTGCCTATACAAAATATAGAAAAAGAAGGAATATTACCCAACACATTCTATGAAGCAAACACCTTGATCCCCAAACCAGGGAAAGACCCAACAAGAAAAGAAAATTATAGACCAATATCACTAATGAATATAGATGCTAAAATACTCAATAAGATCCTAACAAACAGAATCCAACAACACATCAAAAAAATTATACACCA
>CAUYPK010071543.1:0-39170 GCA_963574355.1 Loris lydekkerianus | reverse complement strand
TCATATATGAAATCATTGTAATAGTCTACTTATATATGTGTGTTTGAAATTTTCAACCATTACTTAAAAATTCATTTACTTCTTAATAAGTCCACATTAATTATTTGTCAATAATCCAAGTCTTTTAGGAAAAGTATAAGCAGGACTCCAAGTGAACTCTTGACTCTAATGATACATTTAAACTTCGTCTATTATTTATTAACTACTTTACTGAATTTGTTTCAGTACATTGTATTGCCAAGATGAGTTTTACATACTAGCAAGAATGAAGGTAGACATGCACATATTTAGGTTTTTTATTTATAAAATGTTATATATTCAGAAACGTTCATAGAACAAATGTTTGTTAATGAGGTCAAGAAAGAGGACATTGCCAGCATCCCAGAAGCTTCCCAATATGTTCTTTCTGAACACAGTCCCTCCTCCTCTAGTAGAAAATACTCTCTGACATGATTGGGGGACAAAAGTGATTTTATTTTAAAATCTTCCTCATCAACCGCAAGTCTAGAAATGCCTCCAAAGTGCCTTTTGATATATTACTCTTCACAAAGAGATACATATTCACGGTTAAGTTTCACCTTTCCTCCCAAAAGAACCTTTGATATTACTGTATACATAATAAGTCTGTGATGCAGCCACCTGCACCTTCCTTCCAGAGCACATACAATTCTCCAAGATATAAGCTCTGAGTTTGGGAGATGGCAGTGTGGAAACCTGGTCTTGTGACTGCCTAAGCCCATGTTCTATTCGTAAGTCCCCCTAATAAATCATCCTATACAAACTGAAAAAAAAAAAAAAAAAAAGTGCTCAGTAAATGCTTGTGTTAGAAATAAGCTAATTTGGTGGGGGTGTGGGTGGAAGGTGAAGCCAGCCTGTGGTTAGAGAACAAAACGGTATTCTAATGAATTAAAAATATTTTATTTGGTTACTTCCCCTTTCCCTTATATGTGACACATAGTTATATACACAACAGTCAAAGGCCAAACACTGGAAAACACTTGAACAAGCAAAATTAGCTGCCAACTTTTATATCGTATTTGATTTAATGTTTTGTCCCATAACTAATAATTAATAGGAAAGTAACAGTAAAAGCATAATTATACACATAGTACATGCTGTACAAATGCTTTAATATTGTCTTGCATTTTCATGTGAGAAAACTAAATTTAGCCAATATTTTCTTATTTTCCAGTGAAGATAACCGTGCTTACTTAATTAACTTACAATTAGTTTTTGAGAAGTACAAAATTTTTATGGGTATATTAATTGTTCCTCTTACTTGAGGGCATTTACAAATTTTAGCACTTAGGCTGCAAGTATAAAAGGTGTACATGTAACCTCAGATTTATATTTATAACATGTATAAATCAATATATGCACAAATTAAAATTGTAGCCAGGACATAACTGTGTAAGTCAGGGCTCTGGTAGAAAGTGAATGATGGCAACTGAAGAGACTGTTAAAGAAGGTAATGTTAACAAGCACATATGAAGGTTTTCAGGGCTGACAAAATGGAAAGCTCTCACTACCCCTAGCCCAGGAAGGAGAAGTTTTCAGAACCAGGCAAAAGGCAGGGCTGTAGGAAAGGGCACCCAGAGGAGCTATGGCTACGGGTCGAGTAATCCAGCCACTTCTAAGCCAGGGTCCGAGAAGGAGGGCCCGGGGAATAAATACCGCAAAGTTCTGTCCTCTTGTCAGGATCCAGGGGACAAGGATGCCCTGTGGATGCAGGCTACGGAGGAAGCTCCCTGGAGAAGGGTCTGGAGTGAATCTAAATGGTCAAACAGAGCTCACACAACACAGACAATACACAGAGCTTGGATAATACAAGTTTTGACCCCAGTCTCGCCCTTACTAGCCACATGTCCTGGAGAAACAAACAAACAAAATTAATATATGTGTGTGTGTGTGTGTGTAAATACAGAAAAAGAGACCAAAATACATAGTATTAGCTTTGATCTCAAAAGCAGCATTTGTATGTGGGAGCAGTGAATGACTTAGGTTGAACCATATAAAATTGCCTTTTGTTAGATAAAGAAATGCTTGAATATCAATCAAATACCAGCAGTTTCATAATGTTCAGCCTAATATTTCTTTCACTACACCATGGTGGCTATTGAAGGGGAATAAGAGTGGCTAAATGCACTACTGTGAAGAAGGTTCCAGGGGCTACAACATCTGTGAGCAGAAATGACAAAAGGTGACCCTGAAGCCACTCATTGGAGATTTGGCATGTGCTTTGGAAACAGTGGAAGCAAAGCCCAAGATCTGCCAATTCCTAGAAGAGAACAGTCCCTTCACCACTGAATCTCTTTCCTCCATTGTATAATAATAAAAATGCACAGGAGCTAAACAAATAATTGCTGAATGAATAATGTCTAGGATTTGCAGTCCTAATTTTCTGTGACCCCAGATGCAAAGCTGTCATTTTTAGTGTATGGTATATACATATGTATGATCTAATGGGGAAGATAAATAGCAAAGTTCCGATGACCAGAGTTGAAATGCAGTCCCTGTGTGAACTGAGTGCTCCACAGGGTTGACCAGCTGCTGTTTTATTTCTATGAGGCCCAATAAGCCTTGTGGATAGAGGCTGTAGTTGAGCCATCTTTAAGTACCCACCCTCTAAAAACATATTTGGGAGGCCAGGCATGTGGCTCACGCCTGTAATCCCAGCACTTTGGGAAGCCCAGGCAGGTGGATTGCCGGAGCTCAGGAATTCCAGACTAGCCTGAGCAAGAGTGAGACCCTGTCTCTAAAAAATAGCCGGGTGTTGTGGCAGGCATCTGGTTGAGGCAAGAGGATTGCTTGGGCCCAGGAGTTTGAGGTTGCTATGAACTATGATGTCATGTTACTCTACCAGAGGCAAGAAAGTGAGATTCTATTTCAAAAATAAGTAAATAAATAAAAGCATATTTGGGGAACATCATCCACCTTCCACTTCTTAAGTAGCATATGAAATGCGAAAAAACAGATCAAGAGGTAGAGTCAAGGTCACAAGATTTATCACTCATGGGCATAGAAAGGAGGGTTATTTTGAGGACATCAAAGGATGTTCTCAGTTCACCAGACTGAAAGTTCTGTAAGGGCAAGGGCTCTTTGTTTTCTCCCCCCACCTCCATTGAAAGTCTAGTGCCACACATAAGATGGCACTTAATATAGAATCTTAAATAAAGCTGTACTTAATAAGTGAGCTCCAATTTCTTCTTACCCAAATAACCAAAAATATGCACAGAAATGAAAAGAATAAGCAAGCCAAATGCCAAGCAGCTTTGCTAGAGTTGTTCAGTGTAACTACTGTTCAGACCAAGGAAATGCAGGTAACGTGGGCTGGGACTGGGTTCCTCTCCCATTAAGAGGCGGTGCTTGTTAGATGGGCTTCATACCTATGTCCATATTAGACCCTGCAATGAACCACAACACAGAGGTAGCCCCAGAAAGGTCTTGAAACCTGCAGGTGAACTAACCAAGGCCAACAAGTCAGCTAAGCCCTGGGAACCCACAGTGCATGCAGGAAACCACAGGAGAAAACATCACCAGCACATGGCCAGGAGGAAGGCTAACCCTTACAGGGATCCCTGAAAGGTCTGGGGGCCTAGGTGTCATTTACCAAACAGACGGAGCCTGGATCTGAGAAGACTGAGTGAAAACAATAAAAACACATTTTCTAATTTGTCCAGCTCATCGTAAAAAGTTGTTAACCAATACTTTTTTCAAAAGCATTTTACAAATAATATTATAAATTATATTTATTGTGAATTAATACTAATTCCTGTCTATTAATGAATACCTATTTAGAGATGATGATGACTTTCTAAGTTCAGTACTTTTATCTGTAAAATGAGAATAATAATAATTGTAAAACAGTAATAATGACAAGAACTTACCTTATATGGATGCTGACAGAATTAAATATGAAATTCTCTTAAAATGCTTTGCAAATCATTTGCATATATTAAATGTTCAAAAAACATTAAATACTCACTATTTGTAGTAGTTTAATATAATTTTTTTCTATGACCTACAAGTCCTGTTTCTTTGGAAACCTCAAAATATAGCAAAAAATGTTATTCTTTTTGAGTTTATTTAACACAAAGAGGTTCCTGGGTGGTGCCTGTGGCTCAGTGAGTAGGGCGCCGGCCCCATATACCAAGGGTGATGGGTTTGAACCTGGCTCCGGCCAAAACTGCAATAACAACAACAACAACAACAACAACAACAATAAAAAACCACTGAGAGGTTTCTACCTTAAAGGCATTCTCCTTTATGCCATTATTAAATATCTGGTATTTGACATTACTCCCTTAAAAACAAGACCAAATAAAACAAAGATCTTTCCCAAATGGCCTGTAAAGTCACACTCTGTTTTTTGTGATTTTCCTCAAGTTCAGCATTGCTGTAATGCAAGAAAGCAGCTCATTTCCTATTCACTTATTTAACAGAATTCCGTGCTGGTTTCTATGGATGGAGTAAGTCTAGGACTCAGTGAGTTACTGCAATACTTAAGTCTATGTCTTTGTATTTTGTTCAGAGGGAGACTTCTTTGCAAGCAACCAAAACAAATTAAAATAGAACTAGCTCTTAATCAACAAATATATGACACAGACAAAACTCCGTGGGTTGTTTCAGACCTACAACAGAACTTAAATAATACAATTTGGGACCTGTATACTCTGAACACATCAATTTTTAAATAAATTTTTACCTTTATTTTATGCAAATAGCATTAGTCAGAGTATCTTTGAGTGAATGGAAACACCAAACACATCCAGATATTATTACTACATAATTCTAGCCTTAAGCCAGGCAACTCATAATTTGACATAATATTTATTCTCTATGGTTTCAGAATGTTTTCATCTGTTGTTACAGTAGAAGGGTACATCAAACCACAAATACAAATAGCATGGTATTTTGATACAGTACTTGGGGGGGGTGTGTTACTTTAACTTTGTTATAGGAAATGAGAGGCACTCCATGTTCCATTGGAAGTGGGGGTCATAATTTGATGCATAAAATATGACCAGATCAATGACATACCACGTGCTTTAAAGGCATAATTGTATAAATTTTCCACCAACTAACCAATCAATCAAATCCTTATTGAGTGTTCAGTAAATGTAAGCCATGAAAGCTCTCCTTTCTGCTCTCTTTCAGTGGAAGTGTCAAAGTCATGCAATTCAACAAAAACAATTTTCTCCATGGACAGCTCCATGTTTTGACCATGAAAACATAAGACTCTTGAGTTCTGCACATTTTCCTTGGTAATAAAAGCTGAGTCTAGACTACTACTTCAATTTTCTTGCCCTATGATTTCACTGCAATGACCAAGCAGCATGGAAGATTGTTTTATTACTTTATGGCAGCTTAATTTTCTTTTGATGTTTTTCTGCATGAATTTTCCAGGAGAAAGGAAATAAAAAAAAAGAAAAAGGAAAAACTGCTTGACTATTTCAGCAAGATCAAAGATGAATAATTTGGTATAAATTAATGAGCGTAATTAATAACAATTTAAAACACAACCTCCAACAAATATTAATACATGGAGTGAAATAAATATGATAATTGAATGGCTGCCTAAGCCCACTATTGTGGAAATAAGTTAATCACTTCATTAATATTAAATCTTCTTTCAGGAACATTTTCTGGAGTAAATTATAA
This sequence comes from Loris lydekkerianus, assembly GCA_963574355.1. Taxonomy (NCBI): domain Eukaryota; kingdom Metazoa; phylum Chordata; class Mammalia; order Primates; family Lorisidae; genus Loris; species Loris lydekkerianus. The sequence continues at coordinate 33,509 of CAUYPK010071543.1, read as the reverse complement.
AATATTATCAATGCAGTTTACATCAGAATAATTAATGACTTACTAGAACTCTGTAACAGTGATTCTAATTTCTTTTAAGTATATTGAAGTCAATCCTAGTTTAAATATAAGACACAAACACCAAGGGTCATTGACCAATTTAAATGAAGCCATGACTTAACATAGCTCTTCCTTAATAGCAATTTCACAGGTCAATTTTACCTTCATTTTTTACCTTGTATTTTTTTTTAAATGTACACAGTATTACTTCCTTCAGTTTTCTCCTCTACTATATTACTTACAGATAAATGTATTATATGTGTACCAGGAACATATTTAAAATATCAGAATTTTTGTTAATACTGATTTCTGGAGTAAGGTAAGAACCTAGAACATGTAGAGAGGCAAGAGTCAATTATCAAAATGAAATCTACTCAGAGTTGGAGCCACTGATACCAGAAATAGGTCAGGAATGTGAAAATATGTTAGAAAAGACTGTTGGGGGGGGGGGTGGCACCTGTGGCTCAGTGAGTAGGGCACCAACCCATATACTGAGGGTGGTGGATTCGAACCTGGTCCTGGCCAAAATGCAACAAAAAATAGCCGGGCATTGTGGCAGCCGCCTGTAGTCCCAGCTACTCAGGAGGCTGAGGCAAGAGAATGGCCTAAGCCCAGGAAATGGAGGTTGCTGTGAGCTGTGACACTGAGCACTCTACTGAGGGCAACTCTGTCTCTTAAAAAAAAAACAAACAAAAAACAAAAAACAAAAAGACTTTTGGTTAGGAGACTCACTCATATGTTCTTACTGAACCATTTTGTCCTCCAGTTCTTTCCCTCCAACTTCCCTGTAATAGGATTGGAGCCTACGGGAGCCACATGTCAGCTGAGCAGAGTTGTACCACAAGGGCCCACTCCTAGTAGCTGAGGGCACTTACACGTGATTCAGGAGCCAGGCAGAACCTGACCAGAGTTTCCAAAACAGTGTCTCACCTTTCAACCTTAGCTGGTTACACCAATCATTAGCCAACTATACCTTACCTATTCTGTATCTTGTATATGACTAAAAAATTAACCGATTAATTGAGCCAAAGGGGGAGTGGCCTTCATACTGTACCTGAAGTGTTAAAAATTGCTAGCTTACAAAGATGTCAATTAGATGATTAAATTTTTAAAATTTTTTTTCTTTTTTTTAGTCTATATTTTAACCTCTGAACTTAACCTATTTCTTTTTCTTTTCTAGATACAATTTTTTTTTTTTTTTTTTTTCCAGTTTCTGGCCGGGACTGGATTTGTCCTGCCACCTCTGGCATATGGGGTCCGATCCCTACTCCTTTGAGCCACAGGCACTGCCCTCTGGGTACAATTATGCCAGGACATTTGCATTCAAATGACTATTTCTTTAAGGATAGTCTCCAAATTTTTCACAGGCAACTCTCATCTTTTATACTAAGATATGTACGTATGCTTTTAGCATATATAAAAACACCTATTTATGAATTATTCTCTAGAGATTTAACCTATGCTTTAGAGTATTGACATTAGTACATTGTCTGAATTAATACCACTTATCTACATGGCCCTGGACACTAAGCCTGGACTTGAACTTCCCATTCTAAACTGTTACTAATAACTTAGAAGAGGTGGATGGAATAAGAAGACATGTATATCTTCTATTTACCACCAAATATAGTCGAACCTCTGCAAATTGACCATCCAAGGGACTTTAACAACTGGTCAGCATACAGAGGTGATCAACATAAGGAGCTAGGTCTTCTGAACTGATTCACATATGCAGTTCATGTCTTGTCTATGAAAATTAGGTTACCTCAAAGAAGTAGTCAATGTAGGGAGGTGGTCCACTACAGAGGTTCTACTGTACACTAAATATCTTAGAGTAGATAACTTTGTTATTCAATTTTGTTATATGAAAAAAATGTTTGCACCCAACAATGTCTCAGTCATTTTCAATACATTAGGGATATTAGTCATTGCTTTAAAAGTCTTGTGAACTCTGGCATCATTTAGGGTTTCCAAGTCATGAGATAATCACTCACACTCTTTGTTATATTTTGGCTGTGTAGACCAAGTCAATTGAAGCTGACTTGAAAAGATTGGATTGTAATTAGTAAAAAGAATTCAAACTAAATTTAAATCAAAAGGGGAAAATTAGTGGAGTAACAGTTGAGAAAATGTCTAAGTACACGTTTCCCCCTCACCCTTTTTCCTCTAGGACAGTGATTCTCAACCTTCCTAATGCTGCGGCCCTTTAATACAGTTCCTGTGAGTCGCGACCCACAGGTTGAGAACTGCTGCTCTAAGAAAGAAGGACACATGCTTATTTGGGAACCAAGTATTTGTTATGTTGCTTAGAGTAATGGAAAAAAAAAAAAAACCACTCAATTTAGGGCAGCACCTGTGGCTCAAAGGAGTAGGGTTTATAATAAGTTGATTCACACTTCTGCAGAAATTATATCATGTGTTGAGGAAGGATAATTCTCCCTTTCCTGCCATTTTGTCCGAAACACATCCCCTCAAAAAATATTTTAAAATTTAAATTACTCTTCAGTAGTGGAACTAGAGCCATTGTTTTGGTGGGTAGCAGGCAATTTGTTTACTTATGGATTCACTTAATGCAACATAACGCTCAGCTTTCTAAGCTGAGGTCATTTTTGCCTACATCCTTTGCCTGACCCCACCCACTATGGTGGCTGCGTCAGGTTCCGTTGCCTGAACTGGCTGTTAGTAGTGAAGAGGGGTCACTGGTAGCAGAGCAAAATTAAACTTAGAGAAAAAGTACATGACGCTTCAATTAGAAGAGAGGGTAAAAAGAGTGTTCATTCAATTTCATGAATTTAGAGTGAAAAGTGGCAGGAGTTCATGGCCACCATTATCCACCAAATGATTTGCAATTCAGGTTTTCCACACTGTACTTCAAAACTATCCACCTAGTTTCCAGTTTGCAGTTACTGCTGATCCGAGAATGGTGCTCCTTGCTCAGCATTTTCTTCTTTCCCCTAATTCTGGCTTTCCTCTCCCAAATCACTTTAAAAATGTACAGTATTTATTAGATCCAGGAACTTGAGTTGACATTAGGGCACATGTTCCAGACTAGAAATATTAAATATCAACATAAGACTCAAAGTTTAGGCCGGCCAGCCGGCCTTCCTTCCTTCCTTCCTTCCTTCCTTCCCTCCTGCCCCGCCCTGCCTTGCCTTGCTTTGCCTTTCTTTTTCCTTTCCTGTCCTTTCCTTTCTTTTTCCTTTCTTTTTCCTCTCCTTTCCTCTCCTTTCCTTTTTCCTGTCTCCTCTCCTCTCCTCTCCTCTCCTCTCCTCTCCTCTCCTCTCCTCTCCTCTCCTCTCCTCTCCTCCCCTTCCCTCCCCTTCCCTTCCCTGTCCTGTCCTGTGTTGTCCCCCCCCCCTCCCCAGGTATGTTCTATATAACACAGGGCTTTTCAATGACAAATGGCTTTATGTTGTTTTCATAGCTAGTGAACAACAAGTATCTTATTAAAACTTGTACAGTGGGTAAAGTTCCCTTAATTTTGAACTCAGAGTACACCTACCACATTTCTCATTTTGCTCTTGGCACAATGTATTTGTAGATGTACCAATAAAGCATGTAATTAGAAAATTTTAAATATCTTTTTGTGGGCGGTATCTTCGCTTTTTATAGCCTGTTATGAATATAGTTTGAAGTTCTTTTCCTTAAATGACACAAAACTGTTCTAAAATTGGCTTTTAACTGACCTACACAGGACTGAGAAGGAGTCTAGCAACAGAAACATTACAAAATACCAAGCTGAGGAAGACAAACTAGGCTTACGCAGTTTACTCAACCACGTCGTCTCTCTCATTTCCTTCTTAACTCTGTATTTAGATTCAAAGTAAACCTTTCTGCCTCTGTAGTATTTGGAACATAAGGATATACACTGTTATGACTTTATATTTGAAGGATAAATACATCCTTGTACCCAAACTTTCTTCAAGAGAAATAATTCAGGTCCAGTGGTGACATTGTTAGAACTCAGGGATGAAACACATACCATCACACCCCCACCCCCAAATAGGAAATGTGAGCAAAGACACCAGTTTTTTTATGTTCTTTTAAGCCCTGTGGTCAATGCGAGATGACCAAATGTTATCTGCTTAGTATGTATCAGTGTAGTGGAGAGTTCATATAAAACTAATCCACATTCAACAGGGAGTCCACTATGTCTGGCCTTGACTGGCAGAACTGTGAGTGACACCTAATGGAAGGGAAATTATCCTAAAGAAAAAAAGAGGTGGATGGCAGGAGAAGTCTAAAGATAACAGATAACATGAAAGGTGAAGGCAGCTTTTAGTATGATGTTCTTATATTCCATTCCAATTTCCACTCCAGATTTTAGAACAAAAACTAAAATAATACTAAAGAGTTGTTTTTGTTTTTTTTTTTTCAAATTATCTGTAAGAGAATGGGAGTGTAATATTATATGCAACAGAAAAATTAATAAAATAAAGAAGGATTTTGCTTACTGAAGTGAAGAAACCAATTTAATTTTGACTTACTCAGGCTTCAGAAAACACAATGGGATTTCCAAGCCCTGGGAAGACAGTGACCAGTACCATGGCATGTGGCATCAACAGTTTCTGCATCAGCAGGGGAGAAACAGGTGCATAGGGAACTTCAGTATCCTGACACTGGGCATGGCATCTTAGCACAGACACAGGCAGGCATAGCCCATGTCTCCCCCACATGGAACTCCCGCAGCAAAGGCCTTTGCCACCGTGACCACTGGGATCCAGCATCTGACCACAGGGGTCATGAGCAGATGGAGAATGGAGGTCCTACATATGAGAGGGTTGTGTTCACGAGCACATACGATATGTTCTCTAAGACAGAGGGTGCATTTGGGGCATCACAATGACTAATACTGCTACTGAGATTTAATAGATGAGAGACATAAGTGTTAAATTTATGCTTTGTTTAGGATATTTCTTTGCAAGTCACTGGTGAGACACAGAGCATAGCATCTGTTTAAAGGCATCGTTCTCACTGGCCAGTGTGTACACCATAGCAGCTATTAGTATGCAGACTATCACCCAGAGCATGACAAGAGATTGTCTCTTATGCCACATCACTTTTGAATGTCTCACTGGATACTGATGTGGATGAAAAGCGCCACAGTATTTTAATAAACTACAAGTATTTTACTCAGTTTATATATTAAGTTGAATTTCATAGGCATGCAATTCCATGGCCAAGAAAGAGAACCCTTTATTTTATTTGTGATTTCTTCAAGAATTGGTCACCATTTTGGAAAGACACCTAACCAATAGAATGGGACCTATGGAATCTTAGTATTCCCCCGCAATAAGCCAGCACCAATCTGAATTTATAGCTCTCACGTTCATGGTGAGTCTAAAGACCAGTGGAAGACTTTGACTATTTCCTCATGCCCTCTGGCATCATCATCCATGAACATTTACATCACACATTTACATAATGCAATATGTGTGGTGATAAATAAATCCCTTTCCTCTTTTTTTGTCCTTGCATCATAGTTGGGGTACATACTATTTTGTGGAAATTAGGTGAGTTAGATGAGTACAGATATTTTACTCCAGATCAAGCAACTATTAAAAGAGAATGTGGGGTCTGGTAGGAATGGTAAGATTGCTTGAAGATGACTGGGAAATTATTAGCAACAGGATTTTCCATGAAGGTGCCTGAGGATAGCAAGCATAAGCAGATTTAAAGGAATATTTTTGTGATAACTTTAGGATCCAATTCTATCTCTAAGTTGGTAATTTCTGAAAAACACGTGTCTCTTCAAACTAGGTTAAAGTAGTAGCTACTAATTATTAACTAATAAATACAGATACTCATTACAAGAATAGCCATAATTTTTAACATTTATAAGGTGCTCATTCTATGCCTTGTTCTAAGCTTTTGAAATGTATTAATTCATTCTATCCTCTTCACAATCCTAGAGGACGGAGTTCTGATCACTCCTATGTTATAGGCAGAAAATTGAGCACAGAGAAGGTAAAAAACTTGTCCCAGGATACTGGGCTCTTAAGTGAATCATGAACATGGGATTTATACACACGCAACCCGGCTCTGTCTGTGCTTTCCCAGTAGCCTCCAACAGCTGTGTAATCAGGTCAAAGCAAGTACTCATTTTGAAAACTATTTTCAAGAGCTGTTAATTCCACTGAAATCATATACTTCCCGTAGAACATGATTTGGCTCTACTTGCCTTCATTAATTCACATTTCCAGATTGGTGCTTTACAAACCAGTCTGGCAGCACAGCCAGTGAAATCTAAAGAATGTCATAAACTCCCCTATGAAAGCTGTAAGAGCAGCTTCAAAAAGCCAAGACAACTAATTCTTAGCTCTTCCAAGTGGCCCACGGTGAGGTCACTATCACTGCAAGGGTCCATACACTAAGGCTGGTGGCCATACCCACATGTGACTCATGCCTAATCCAGGCGTATGACTGCAATATGAGGTTTGCATTGGTAAGTTTTCTATGCTTCCTAGAAAGGTTGTAGATGCTTGAGAAGCTGAGTCGGGAGTAGCCACATCAGAAAAGGATAACAGAAGGATAAGGAGGACCCTCAAGGATTGCCAGTGAGTGCTGTAGGCTGGAGCTTCTGACTCTCCCAGGGCTGGCAATTCCCATCTCATGTTGATTGCCCTATCAAAACACTAAAACAAAACAAGACTAAAACAGGCAAACATCCTTCTGCCTGTAGCGATTTCAACTAATTTCTGCTTATGCCTAAAAAGGAAGATAAATACAAATTTAAAGAATTATTTTAGTTGAAATAATAATAATAAATAATATGGAAAGTGTAAACAAATTCAGTTTATTACTCAGCCCAGGTGCAATGGGTTTTTTTTTAACACTCATTTCTTATTTTCTTATAATTTTCCATTATAAGACCAGTTTAAAATATAGCATAGTAGTTTAAATTCTTAGAATTATACGTAGTGCTTTAGATATAGATCTGCTGCTTTAGAGCTGTGTATCCTAGAGATTCTCTGAGCCTCCATTCATTCATCTTAGAAGGTTATGAATGTATCTGCCCCATAGGTGGTGAAAGAGGGTCAAAAGAATGAAATGTGTAAAGTGCTTAACACATGTCTGATATATGATAAGTAAAAATCCTGTTAATATTTTAGGGTAATATATAAAATAATCCTGTGGCATAAATCATAAAGTCCCACTGTAATTATCTACAAAAACAAGCCCCAGACTAATGCTAATTCTGTTTGGTGACCATCCTCAACCTCTGGCTTTCAGCCACTCTTAAACTTGCCTATTTCTTTCCCAATCAGAGTGGCTCTAAACATCACAATCTATATTGTCGTGCCAGTTTTATGTCAATGTGAAAAACTGAAAACTTCACTCAATTTTCCCCTGCACATCAACTTGTGGACATCCAGAGTTATGTAGACTAATCCCTTCTATATTACTTTTATAGATTTAGAATACATATTCTTTTATAAAACATTTTCATGACTAGTCTATGAGGAAAGAATGGTCAGTATAATTGCTCCCATTGTACAAGTCTAGAAAAGAAGCACAAATGAACTAAGCGCTTTCCCCAGCACCACATAACTATATTCAGCACACGAGCAAAGCTCAGACGGGGTCTCCTCATCCCTGGGCCACGGCATTCCTGATTTCTGCCTTCACTGTAAATTATTTCCCCTTGGTTAGAGGACACATATATCCTCACAGATGCTCAGAAATAGGTGAGGCAAAACGTGCCAAGGGGGGGGTCCTCTCAGTTAATGTAGACAAATTGCCTGCTTTGTCCTCTTGGGCGTAAGCTGACCCTCTCAAATGCGGCACATCTGTTTGTGAAATGACTATCAACACTGGGCGGGTACAGCTGATCTGTCTCTGTGATGCTGTTCATTAAAATGACTCAGACGACATTGGGTACTTTTTCTTCCATTCTTGATTTTAAATACACTTTCTCAGACTACACAATACTACATGTGCTACATATGAACGGATGTATATACACACACACATTCTTCTGCCTCCTACACCCCCTGTCATTTTCATCCTATATTAGACATTGAATGTCGTGCCAGACAGATTACGGGTTTGCCATCTCTATCTCCAAACCATTAGATCATATTTGAATACATCAGAGCTTCAATTTCTGCTAAGTAACACAAGTAGTGCATGCAAATCGTATTCCTAGAATACTTTTGGGAGCTTAGAAATTAGTTATCTCTATTTCATAGGATAACTATTTTAGAGGAGATGTCTAAGTGGTAACTTATTGACTTCTTTGCTAAAACAAAAATGAAAGAGACAGCAACAGTTAGGAAAAAGAATACTGCTCCTCACCTTCCAAAATCAATATCCAACACGGCCTCAGTGGATGCACAGAAGAAGGCTGAGTTCAAGTCTTCTCCAGCATTCTTCTCAAGCACTTTGGGTATAAACTGCCTTGTTAATATGAAGAAAAAAGTCAGCAATGTCTAGGAAAGAAAAAAAGATGCATCACATTCCTCTAGTAAATTATTGACAAGGAAGATAAATTAACTTTTTTTTAGGCCCTACTATAACATTTATAAATTGCTCTCAATCCTGAAGAGAGACTGGAAAATAACCCAATCCTTGGATTTAAAAAAATTATATTTACATGTTCTTTTCAAGATTTCAGGACAGATTTATTTTTATCTTTCAGGTGGTGCATAATAATTATTGTATTAATTTAGAGCCTGTCTGTGCTACTTACTGTGCTGTGCACTACTGAGTGAGCAGCTGAGAAGTGTAGCTTTTTACTTCAATTGAGTTTATTTTGCGGTCAGTTGGACAAAAGTAAAACCTAAAATAATAATCACACCAGAAGTTGGTGAGGGCTATCACACTATGACCCCCATGCTTAGACAGAATAGGTAGAACAAATATACATGCTTGGGACCTTAGGGAAACTGACAAAAGAAGTGTCCTCTAAAGGAGGTGTGAATCTTGAATGAACAGAAATTTGCTAAGGCTCAGTCTCCTCAAAACCTTGGTAGTGCTGATATATTAAGGTTTTATATCTATCCTGTCTCTGATGAAATATAAGATATTTAACAATATGCCTGCATTTTTAAACATAATGCTCTGTTGTCATTACTATCTATTTTAGCTCAATGTCCAATTCCATCTTTTAATGTTCATTACTGTGAAGAATCTATTTATTTTATGTTCATATCTCTTTAGACTTGGTAAATTAAGATCACTTGCCCTCTTAAACTTGTGGTTTATATCCTAAGGATTTTTTATAGTATTTTTAATAATCCTACTTCTTTACAATCATCAGAGCGCACAGAGGTAAATTATAGCTCAGGGAAATTGTACTAGGATTTCTTATAAGTATAAAAATCCATAGTATTGTCAGTACTATTTCTCCATTTTTTTCTCACAAACCTCAAAAATATCATCTAATTTGTTCTTGTGAATTCATTGGAAGTATGTTAACACTATCTTTTATTATTTATGGTCATTTTCAAATTTGTTTTCATAACCCTACATTTCTTCCGTAAATAATTATTGAGTGTCTACCACATGCAAGACAAAGCTTAATGCATGTGGATTATATTGTACTTTGTATAATCACAGGTTAAAATATTTTATAACTCCTTAAGCAGAAATTTCCATTCTTTTACATAACACAAGTAGACAGTCTTTTTCCCTTGTGAATATATAATCAACCCAGTTTATGCCTTTTCTATCACTTTATCTCCTTTCCAATATGACTACCAATTCAGAACCCAGTATATATACACTTACTTTTTCTCTCCTTTGAGTATTTTCCCCCTTTTCTTACAATAAGAAAACCAGTGTTTAGTTCAGACATTTCTAAGTATCCTCATTTGCATTTCAGAACTAGAATGTTCTCCTGCCTTCACACATTCGGGGATTTTTTTTACCAGTCTGACAGTTTTTAATTTGATCTTGTTTTGCAGGTCATGAATTCAATTTCTAAATGCTTTACTGTTTTTCATTTTCTCAAATAGAATAATGCTCCATCCATCAGTTGTTATCTCCTTATCTTCAGGAGTTTTTTTTTTTTTTTTTTATTTCCCCTGAACCAAGGTCAATGTTTATAAAATCTGCTTTTTACTAATTAAATCTGACATCATTTGATAATATCAGTGGTACTTAAATGGCATATAAATCCATCACCAAGTGAATCCACCCTGGTGAGTTGGGAGATATTGGAGATTACACTTATAAAAATAAACAAATCATGTAAATATATATTGGATTCCACATATCTAGGAATACACATATTTATCATTAATTTATTTAAAGAAATTATTGGTTTGTAAGCAAACACTATAATTGGTCTGTAAGCTGATCAAGTATGTTCTCTCTTGCACTCACCTGAAAGAACAGTTCTGATCACCTTTTAAAGTAGTGTGTGCAAATTTATTAATTATGTGTCTTTTTAGACTAGAATGTGCTTAATACAGCTTCTTTGGAACAATCTCTGCTTTGTTACGCAAAAAAACTGAATTTTAAAAAGAAATAAAGTGTAGTTTAAAAGCCTGGAGATCTAACTAGCATAAATTGTATTTGAAGACCTTACTTCACTTTACAAAATAAAAACCAATCAAAAATGATGAAAATGGGTATAATGAGTAAATATTATCATATAGTGAAAAAAAACTAGGCATCTTCCCCTAAAGAATCCAGGGAAGCTCCTGTGGGATTAAGGCCCATTTTCTGGTGGGGTTTTATGTGCTAAAAAAAAATTAAAAATGCAAATGGCAAGGAAATGTCCTTGACTGTGTAAGATTTCTATCAGACATAATGAATGTGAAGATACCAAAGAACAATTATGATATTAATAATAAGGGAATATGTCTCCATTTTTATATTTAAATGGGAGAGTCCAGTACTAATTATTATAACTGATAACCAAATCTAGTAGATATTAAGTAGTGCTTAATATGCATTGTCTTGTGCCCGCTTCTTCCCTTCAGAGAATCCCAATTTTACATTCCAAAGGGCATGGTATCATATGTCAACATTATTATTTGTTGAAGCCTCATCATTTACTTAAAATTAAAGATACAATTGTATTCTGTGTCTCAGCATCCATGTTGCTGAGTCCACTAGCCTCCCATTGAAATTTTGGAATTGATTTTTAAGCAGAAATTCTCAAAACATCACACTAGCACATGACTGACCTTATTGCAAGTCTGGCTCAAGGTACCCAGATGAACAAGGGGGCTGTAAGCAGCTGAAGGAAGGTGAAGCTTAGAAATAAGGAAGAACACTGTGGACTTGGGGTTGTCTTCCAGCCACAAAAACACTCTGGATGCCTCTCTAAAAGGGATTCTAAAACTCAATGCGTGAAAGTCTAACAATAGATTGATAAGTAAAAAGGAGAGTTCTTTATTCTAAGAGTTAAAGGAAGCTTGATAATGCCTAATCATACCTCACTCTTTCGACACGCTCCCTGATGCTATAAATTCAGAATTTCATAAGTGAGCTTTCATTTTTCTTTATTCTTTCTCATCACAAATGCACAGAGTTGACCAGCTAAAGATTCTTTGCTTGGCGTAAGCCAATAATTGTCACCATTCTCTCAATCATATTGAATTTATGAGATCTATCATTCTTACTGCTTTTAAGGTCCAAATGCAGAAAAGTAGTTAAGTGATTGCACAAACATTTTTGCACAGGCACAAAAGGTGATAATGTTGAAACTAAACCTTTGGCTTGCATGTGTGGCCTCTATGAGATATGCTCAAAATGTTCATTGTCAATTGATCTGTTAAAGAAATAATTCATTGTACAAAATTGTCAATAGTTTTGAGAATGAAAGTACATATTTTAAAATTCAAGGGGCAACTACACAAGAATTTTATTTGTTTTCAGTTTGGAGGAATGTTGAATGCAAGTTAATAATATATAATGAATAATCACCCTTAATAATGCTATTGTTATACTTGGGCTATATACTGTGTGTTTTATTCCATATTCTGTATCTATACCTGGATATCTTAGATTGGGTAATTCATTTTAAAAAAGAAATTTATGTTTTACAGTTCTAGAGTCTAACAAATACAAGGTCGTGGCCCCAGCATCAGGTGGGCTTCTGAAGATGATGTTGTGCTACATCATAGCATGATAGAGAAGTGGGTGCATGCAAAAGGGGTGAGGCACTGGGGGGCTGGAGTGCTTGCATTATAACAACCTTCTCTAGGCTACTAATTCAGTCCTTTGAGATCTGGAACTTACTTCTCTGAGAACTAACCCACAGTCTCTGTGTCATTAATTTCTACCAGTGACTTAATCACCTTTTATAGGCCCCTCCAACACTGCCACACCAGAGGCCAAGTTTCCAACACATGACTTCTGGGGGACACTTACACCATACCACTGGGGAAGGTCTTTGTTAAGCACTTGTAGAGTGAGCTTTGTGGGAACGTATCTCCAAGCCGTCTAATCTAATTTTCATGGTCTTTCAGAATCTTCCTACCTTGAGTCTTTTTCATCCACTGAATTGTTAGGCTTACATTTCTATCTTCGCTTTTCTCAAATTGATTTATTTGACTACTTGTCTGGTTTTTGTTTTGAAAGTCATGCTTAATTGTTTCTATCTCTACTAACTTATTAATTTTGAAATACCTTTTTTTAAGCTTTCTATTTTCGTGATATTGAGAAGAGGGTGTATCAATTAACTTTGCACCATCTTCTTACCAGGTTGACAGTTTACATCGGGTAGTTTCACAAATGCTGGTTTCAGGATACCTGTTTAAGCCTGTTATGATCTTAGGAATAAGTTTGGAGATAAAAGAGGAGAACATAGTTCCTTTAAAGTCTTATCCATTTATTATCACTAGATAACAAGTAATATAAGAGAGGACTGCCAACAGTTCAATCTATAGGAACAATTGTGGGATAACGTTCTCCACACCTCCAGAATCAAAGGGCACCATAAGATCATTTCTGAACAACAGCCTGGGCTGGTATTCAATACTATCAACCTCCACTTAGACACAGCTGCGGAATCCCCCAAAGCGGGACGCGGCAACTTTGTGCTAGTGTACTTTTTTAAGAAAATAAAGCAAATACCATTATATCCTTTAAAGGCTTATTTTTTTGAAGCAGCTTCATGAGAAATTCTAGCTGCAAAAGCCTAAGGTAGATTCGTTCTAATAAGACTTATGAGTAGACCAAGCCTTCTGTGATATCCAGAAGCAAGTCTGACTCTGAAAATATTCATTACACCCATGGTCACTAGGAGTCATCATCCAGCCTGAGACTGCATAGAAAAAGAAGAAAGAAAGGGCTAATTATGAATTGAGTTTAATTAAATCTCTAGAGCCAAACTGAGTAAGAAAGGAAAGAAAGATTTTTTTCATAGAGGTTAATTTAAATTTGACCTTCCATGTGGACTCACTGTAGCAAGCATGATTGCCCCCATTTTATTAGGCAGATAAAACCTTGGGAGCGGAAAGGCCAAAGGGCTGGTCCCAAGTTAAACAGCCAAAAGGAGATGAAATCAGACTCAACTCGGGACCTGACTGTTCAAATATGGTAAGACAGGAAGCAAGATAGAGAATGGGGAGATGCTGGGATTTTTTTTTTTTAAACAACCGGCTCTCACAGTAACTAATGGAGCAAGAACTCACTCTCCACTGAGAGAGGGCATTAGTCCATTCATGAGGGTCAGCCCCCAGACCCAAGCTCCTCCCATCACACCCCTCCTCCCAATTTTGCCAGATTGGAGATCAAATTTCAACATGAAGTTTTATGGGAACAAACACACAAATTGTAGGTGTCTCTAAACACAACTTCTCCCCATTGGGCTTTCCTGGTGCTGAGGTGTAAGAGGAGGTAACTTGGGAGCCCAGGTGCTTTGATTTTAAATCCCATCTTTTTCCATACATTCAAGACACTCTAGGCAATTTATTTGGCCTCACTGTGCCTTAATCTCATCTATGAAATGGAGAAACTGATAAAAACAATTTTGTTAAGATTACCTTAGTTAATATAATCTGGCATACCGTGTATGCTGTTACCATTACACTACCATGCTATTTCCTCCCCAGTTCTAACCCTCATTTCCAAGAATGAAAAAATATGTGAAAGAAAAATGATCATGTGCATGAATTTCAGAATAATCAAAATGTTCAGATGTCAGTTGGTTTATGAAGATAGTAAGATACACTCACACACATGCTAATATGTGTATATTTACAAATATGTGTGTTTATATGTATATCAATTTAAAAATCAAGAAATAATTTTAGAAATAGTAATGCCACTTAGACTGTGCTTCCTTTTCTCTCCCCAAATTAATGCAAAATCTACATTACAATGGCTTTCAATGTTTGAAGAAATGAAACTATTCAGAAGTTTACATAAGGAAGCAATTTGCTTGGATTGAATAAGGTAATGCATAAGTATGTAAAACCCTTTCTCTGTAAATGCTGCTTTTAATTAGGAATGGAGCTCTGAAAGAAATCCTAGTTATTATATCCATGAACTGAACTCAGGCAACTATTTTAATTGGAACAGAAAGAACCAAAATGCAGAAGATTTGTCAAGGAAAGTTTTTTTAAAAAAATTCTGGTTCATAGGAAACAACATTTTGTGCTGTTTTTCTTTACCCCAGCACAAAGATTGGAATAATCCCCTTGTCAGAAGAGATGGATGGTATCCATTTGGGATTCTGCAGGGCATTAAATAGTTGTTGCCATGTCAAACAACACTCTTCTGTTATTAATACTGAATAAAATCAACATTGTTCTCCTTAGTTTCTTGTTTCCCTAGTGGGAATGAAATATACATACATCCCATCCCACAGTCTGTCCGTTCAGGTCTTAGCAAATCTGTTATAGTTCTTGTTCTCTCAGGGCCTTGCTATTCTTTTCAGCAACTTCTCTCACTTTTATCACAGTAGCCAAAGAAATCTATACTCTTTTCATCTTTTTCCTTCCTTTGGCCATTTTCTTGAGGGAAAGAACAGGTTTCTGTCATTCTTCCCAGAGTAGATTTATTCCGTAGAAGTATCCTGTGTTTTGTAATAATCAACATCTGGAATCTGGATAGATGGGCAGTGGAACAGGTGATTGGTGAATTTTAGGCTGTAAGGGCTGCAATTCACTTTTTTTTTTTCTTTTTTCTTTTCTTTTTGCAGTTTTTGTCCAGGGCCGGGTTTGAACCCGCCACCTCTGGTATACGGGGCCAGTGCCCTACTCCTTTGAGCCACAGGCGCCACCCTGAACTTCACTTTTAACTCAGTGAAGCCCTCCCATCTTCAACCTGATAAGATTGCCCAGCTGATTACATCAGCTTTCCTCTTAATCAGACACCTATAAATACATAGTATGGGGCCCAATTATGATAAGGCAAGCTGAAGAATATGGTCTAATAAGCATTAAGTCAATTGCCCAGTCCTATGTCACTTGGTAATACCAAGGGCCATTCAAGCCACACCTTCCTTAATGATTACCTCAAAACTTAACTCCATAGCTGCTAAAATATTCCTAGTCACTTTTAAGGTAAATTTGGCTTAGAATAGTAGCAGCAGCAGCTGTGGGGATGATAATTATAATAGTGGTGATTATAGTATTAGTAGCAGTAGTGATTTTTTATTGAGTGCTTACTATATGCCAGACATTGTTTTATTTATTTTTTTGCCAGACTTTGTTTTAAATGCCTTTATGCATTCTCATTGAATCCTGTAACTAACTGATAGAATAGAATATTATGATTATGATTTTTGTTTTACAACGAAAAAGCTGAAGCCAAGGAAATCAAATTATTTGCCTAACATTACATAGCTACTATATATTAGGGCAGTGACGTAAATATACAAATCTTCCTTCAGAAGTGAAGCTGTTTTCTGGGATTCATACTGTCTTGAATGGTGTTATATAATTTTTCTAGAGAGTGGTGAAAACTCTTAGGAATTGAGATTCCCATCACTAGATCTGTCAGACTCCAGAGTACACGTATTTAACTGCCATGTAATGCAATCCTCTTTAAAACTGAATGTTTTGGATCATTGCCTAGGGAGAAGATATATTGGAGAAGCTGGGCTGGTGGCAGGATCTAGGTCTATGTGATGTTACACATTTAAAGGGCATATCCTTTCAGGATTGCTTAGAAGGAACACCCTTCTAAGGGTGTTCAGCTAATCCTACCATTTTTAGCCCACCTAGGATTAGCTTCACTGTTCTTGGCTTTTTCTCACTTTAAACATTCACTAAGCAAATTTCTTATCTTTATTTAAAGAAGTCTCTCTCTTGGGAAAGGATGTGCTGACCAGCTATTTTGAATACTGGTCCCCATGGTCATTATATTTTCCATTAGGCATTATTTAATTGACTTGCTGGTATGAATTAATTACAGGATCGAGGTAGCTTGAAACAGTTTTTCTTCCTCCAGGAATTAATCACCTCTGGAAATATTGATGATTAAAAACACAGATCTATAGAAGAAGATCTATAGAACATAGACCATGAAAGTGTTTTGAATATGACTTTGTGGGGTTACAGTTATCATTTTACAGTTTATTAAATACTCTTACACGCATTACATTTATTTGGGTGATCTGTTAATTAATATCTGCCTCATTTTAAGTTGTTAGCAGCACAAGAGTATAGACTATGCTTTTCTTTATGTACCAGTGAGTTCCCAACAACTGGCATGGAACCTGGTTCATGCTAGGTTCTTGATAAATAATTATTGAATGGTTGATGATTGAAAGCTCTTGTCAGACCCTCATCAGTAGTCTTTAATATAATACACACACACACACACACACACATACATGTATATACACACACACAATACTATTTTTCAATCAATTGTTCCCACTCCTCTCTCATCCAAAAGAAAAGAACAAGGCAACGAATACTCTTTCTCTATATACCCTGCTCTCCCCAAAGCTAATTATTGCTCCCCCAGATGTCTTTTTTTTTTAATTCTATGTTTATTTACCTTAAATTTATATAGAATAAAAATCATTCTCCTTGACTGCTTAGCGCCAAGTAACAGTGGTTACGGCGCCAGCCACATACACCAAGGCTGTGGTGGTTTCAAACCCAGCCCGGGCCAGCTAAGGAACAATGACAACTGCAACAAAAAAATAGCTGGGCATTGTGGCAGGCGCCTGTAGTCCCAGCTACTAGGGAGGCGGAGGCCAGAGAATTGCTTAAACCCAAGAGTTTGAGGTTGCTGTGAGCTGTGATCCCACAGTACTCTACCAAGGGTGACACAATGAGACTCTGTCTCAAAAAAAAGAAAAGAAAAGAAAATCATTCTTTTGGTACCCAGTTCTGCAGATTTTGACAAATGCATATAGCCATGTAAGCATCATTATAATCAAAATGCAGAACAATTTCAACCCCCCCAAATTTGCTTGTGATTCTCCTCCTTGCCTCCACTCCTGGCAACCACTATTTGTTCTCCATCCCTGTCATTTTATCTTTTGTAGAATGTCATATAAATGGAATCACCTAGTATTTAGCCTTTTGGGTTTGGATTCTCTAACATGGTATAATTTATTTGAGATTGATTTACATTGCCTGTACTGAGATTGTTTCTTTATTCTTGCTAAGTAGTATTACATTTTGTTAATATACAAGAGTTTGCTTATCTGTTTACCAGTTATAAGACATTTGGGTCATTTCTAGTTTTGATCACTTCATTTACAGATTTTAGTGTAAACAAGAGTTTTTATTTCTTTTATGTAAGTATCTAGAAGTGAGATTACTAGATTGCATTATAAGTATATACTAGCTTTATAAGAAGTTACAAACTGTTTTTCAAAGTGATTAAGGATCATAATATTGAAATAAGAAAAAATAAATTTTTTCATCATTGAAAAATGCTAGGGAAAAAAATCAATGTCATAAAAACCGGTCTATTGGTAAAAAGCCAAGCACTTATCCTAGCTTTTCCATATGAATTATACCATTTAGATGACAAATTAGTAGATGAGAGAAAGAATCTCTTTATAAAAGTATTTTTTTCACCAGGCATAGTTGCTCACACATATAGTCATAACACTTTGGTAGGCTAAGGTGGAAGGATTGCTTGAGGCCAGGAGTTCAAAACTAGGTTGTCTGAGCAACCCCTTTTGTCCCATCTCTACAAAAAAAAAAAAAAAAAAAAAAAAATAGATAATTAGTTGAGCGGGCTGACACAGCATCTGTAGTACCAGTAGTTGGGAGGCTTATCCAAGAGTATCATTTGAGCTCAGGAATTGGAGGCTGTAGTGAGCTATGATGATGCCACTGTATCCTAGCCTGGGCAACAAAGCAAGATTATGTTACTAAATGAATAAATAATAAACAATTAAATGAATAAAATGATTTTTCATAAGAAATAAAATAAAATGATAAAATTAAAATATCACCATTTTGTAACTCCTAGTGAATTAATTGCTAGTATCACGAAAAGAAACATAATCAGACATAATGTGCCTCCTAATAAAAGAAAATGCTATCACTTACAATCTTGATAAAGGATTAAATCCAAATCTCACAAAGACAGTGGGTCGAGCTGTCAATTTTCAGAAATACAAAGGACAGAAGAACACTAGTGTTCAATAGCAATATGCTATACAATCAGCAAAATCCAGACCAAGAATTCTGCATGGCAAATATTATAGGTCCTTCAACAAATAGAATGTAAAGAAAAGATAATAGGAGCCAAGATGGAAGACTGGAAGCAACTTGCACTTGCTGTGCCAAAGAAGAGGATGGAACGTTGCAGGCAGAGATTCACCCATGGGTGCACCATCTGGAAGACAGCATTGTAAATGATCATGGAAGTGACCTAAGACACCCAAAGGAAGGAGAGAGGCAGGGTGATACACTTGGCAAAATGGGAAAGTACTTGGGAAGTATATAAACATGGGGAAGGAAGGGTTAGGAGAGAGATCCCTGGGCTCCTCACTCTCCCAAGGGACAATGCAACCTGAGCTGCAAGCGTGGCTCCCCACCACAGCGGTCTATGAAGTGATCAGGGAGCGTCTTGGAGACTGTGCAGCAGCATTGCACCAGATAGCAGGCACACAGTAGGGTTCTGGTAGATTCTGGTACTAAATGGCTGCGATAGACACCACTCTGGGCTCTCTGTTCTAGAGACCTTGGTCTGAAGGAAGGTGAGCTCCACTGCAGTGGCCTCTCCATGACCCCTCCTAGGCCAGGGAGGAATTGGGGAGAGAAGGCACTCTCACATGCAGTGTGAATGCACCTCTTCCAATCCCACCAATGGCTGTGTCCTAAGGATCCAAGCAGAACAGGATCCCATCAGCCCTCACCATCTGCTACTGCCAACTTGCCATCTTGACAGCATCACCACTGCCATCTGAGTAGCACTGCAGCCACTGCCACAGTTAGACCTGGGTAGAAGGAGAGCCCTAGCTACCACAACTTCCTTGCTGGGCACCATGCTTCTCCCTGGCCCTACCAAACATGGGTGGCCCAACAAGCTACCTCTGCCAACTGCAATACTATGAGCCACCCTAGTGCTAACCAAGGCCTCACAACATCTGCAGGCACCCACCAAGGTCCTGTACTTTGCCTACGTACCCATCAAGGTCCCACAAATGCCCAGGTGCCAGCCAAGACCTCCCCCAACCCATGCAAGGTTACACAACCTAACCAGGAGCTGGCAAATGTCCCTTAACCAACCTAGGCTTTGGCTCAGGTCACACCACTTGCATCCATGAAGCAGAACTTGCCCAGCTTCCTGCTTGGTTTTCAGCAATGGTTTGAGGTCCAACCCACCACCCCAGAAGACTATTCCTCAGCACTGTCTGGGACTGTGACAAATACAGGAGAGCAGAACAAAGCAGGAGAATAGCCTTGCAGGCTATCTGTGCATCCTAATGTGTCAGTGATCTGGAGTAGGCACAAAATCACTCTATCTTGGCACCTCTCCTGCTTCTAAGTAGAAGAGTTCTCAGCATATAAAAGGTGCACCACAAATCTATCATCCCTGAGCTGAAAGAATAGGTTTTAGATGAGAAGAAACCAGAAAAAGAATTCTGGCAACATGAAAAAACAACACCCCCCAAGAAGATTAGGGTCTATTAATGTGAATCTAATCAAATGAAATTGTCAGAAATTGGATTCAGAATATTTATATTAAATAATATGAATGGGATTGAAGAGAAAGTTGTAAAACAACACAAAGAATCCATAAAAATATTTCAGAACGAGAGTGAAAAATATGAAGAAACACTGAAGAGATAGACAACATATGAATCCAAGAAAATACACAACTAAAGAAAAAGCTACAAATCAGTATACCTTTTTAATGCAGATGCAACAATTCTCAACAAAATGTTAGCAAACAATTTAACAACACATTAAAAAGATAATTCACCTTGATCAAATAGGTTTCTTCCCAGGAATGCAAGAATGGTTCAGCATGTGCAAATCAATAAATGTATTTCGACACATAAAGAGAAGTGAAAATAAAGACCATATGATCATCTCAATAGATGCAAAAAATAAAGAAAGGAAGGAAGGAAGGAAGGAAGGAAGGAAGGAAGGAAGGAAGGAAGGAAGGAAGGAAGGAAGGAAAGAAGGAAGGAAGGAAGAAAGGGATTTGAGAAAATGAAGCATGCTTTTATGATAAAAACCCTCATAAAATCTAGGCATAGAAGGAACATGCCTCAACATTATAAAAGCCATATATTACAAACCCACAGCCAACATCATACTGAACTGGAACAAGAAAAGTGTGTTGACTGTCACCACTTCTATTCTACATAGTATTAGAGGTCTTAGGGTGACCAGCCAAGAGAAAGAAATGAAGGACACTCAAATTGGGAAAGAAGAGGTCAAATTATCCCTATTTGTTGACAGTATGATCTTTTATCTAGAAAACTCTAAAAACTCCATCAAAAAAATAAAATGCCCAGGAATATACTTCCTAGGAGGAAGTGAAAGATCTCTGCAAGAAGAGTTATAAAATACCAGCGAAAGAAATTGTAGACAACACAAATATGGAAAAGCATCATCTGCTCGTGGATAGGCAGAAATAACATTGTTAAAAGGTCCGTACTGGCCAAAGTTATTTACAGATTCAACTCTATTCTGATCAAACTACTAACATCACATTTCACAAAGCTAGAAAAAATAATCCTAAACTTCATTTGGAACCAAAACAGAACCCAAACAGCCAAAGAAGTCTTAAGCAAAAAGAACAAATCTGGAGGCAGCACATCACCTGACATCAAATTATATTACAAAACATCACGTTACTGGTATAAATGTGGAGACACAGACCACTGGAACAGAATAGAAACCCCAGAAATAAAACTATATGGCTGTGACTAACTAATCTTTGACAAAACAGACAACAGCATTCACCTATTCAATAAATGATACTGGGAAAATTGGATACACACATGCAGAAGAATGAAACAGGACCCCTGTCTCTCACCATATTACAAAAAATTAATTCAAGACAGATAAAAAGCAAGGCATGACACAATAAAAATTCTAGAAGAGAATGCTGGAAAAACCCTTCAAGACATTGACCTAGGTAAAGAATAAATAATATAACCAAGACCTCAAAGAGAAAAAAATCAACAACAAAAATAAATAGGAGTTAATTAAATGAAAAGCTGCTTCACAATATAGGAAATAATCAACCCATAAAATGGTAGAAATTATTTGCAAGTTGGGCACGCTGACTTACACCTGTAATCCTAGCAATCTGGGAGGCCAAAGCAGGTAGATTGACTGAGGTCAGGAGTTGGAGAGCAAGGATAAGACCTGTTTCTACTAAAAAAAAAAAAAAAGAAAGAAAGAAAAAGAGCCAGGTGTGATACCATATGCCTGTTGTCTGAGCTACTCAAGAGGCTGACACAAGAGGATCACTTGAGTTCAAGAGCTTGGAGTTGCTGTGAGCTCTGATGCCACAGCACTCTACCAAGGCCAACAAAGACACTGTCTCAAAAAAAAAAAAAAAAAAAAAAAAAATGCCCATGAGAAGTGAGAAAAAGACATAATAGAAGTTTATTGAAAGATGATAGATGACCAAAAAACATGAAAAAATGCTCAATATTACTAATCATCAGGGAAACATAAATTAAAACTACAATGAAATATCATGTTACCCCTATTAGAATGGCCAATATTGAACAGACGCTGGCATGGATGCAGAGAGAAAGGACCACTTATACACTGATGGGACTGCAAATTTGAACTATACTATGGAAAATAGTATGACTATTCCTTGAATGAATAAATGTAGACCTACCATTTGATTCAGCAATCAGAATGCTGGATATCTACCCTAAGGAAAAGAAGTAATTTTACTAAAAAAAAAAAAAAAAAAGAGAGAGAGAGAGAGAGGGAGAGAGATACCTGTGATCAAATGTTTATCACAGCACAAGTCACAATTTTAAAGATGTGGACTCAACCTGAGTGCCCATCAATTTACAAGTAGGTAAAGAAAACGTGATGTGTTTATACACATACATACACCCATACTGTGGAGTACTACTCTGCCATGAAAGGAATGACATCATGTCATTTGCAGAACTTGGATGGAACTAGAGACCATTATCCCAAGTGAAATTTCTCAGGAATGAAAAACCAAATACCATTATGTTCTCACTAATAAGTAAGAGCTAATTAGTGGGTACACATAGGCACAAAGAGATATAAAGGATATTGGACATTGAAAAGGAGGAGGTTGGGAAGAGAGTGTGAGATAAAGTTTACCTATTGGGTATGGTGAACACTATTTTAGTGACAGGCACACCAAAAGGTCTGATTTAAGCATTATTCCAGGTATCCATGTAACAAAAATATTTGTACCCCATGAATATTCTGAAATTAAAAACAGAAAAGAAAAAGGATAGAGAAAGCTGTAGCTTAAAAGAGGCTTAAAAGGCACTTCACTTGTAAGAAAGAAATGACCTTGAGTCAATTATGAGGTTTTGGAATGCACACTAGATGATAAAATTATAAAAAGTAGGAGGAAGAAAATTAATAAAAGTAAAAATCATGGTTATGTGGGGCAGAAAAAAAAAGGAAGGCAGTATGGTGCATGTGTGAGGTTTCTAGGTTGGCTGGCCAGGTATTATTTCTTATTCTGGATGGTGATTTACAAGGCAACCACTTTACAGTAACTCATTATTGCTATTTAATTACTTTGTTTTTGGTATCTATGCTTTATATTACTATAAGGATTTTTTTTTTTAATAAAAAAAACTCTGATAAACTCTACTCGTGCCACGTTAGTCCAAGTCCTCATCTTTTTAGAAACCCTCCCTCTTAGCCTCCTGAGTGGTCTCCCTGCTTTTTCTCTTGGCCCCATAGTCTATTCTCCATAAAGAAGTGGGTTGACCTTTGAACAACGTGAGGGTTAGGAACACCAGCCCCATCACAATAGAAAAATCCATGTGTAACTTTTGACTCCACAAATTTATCTTATAGTCCTACAATAAAGTAAGCTAGAGAAAAGGAAATGGTAAGAAAATCATAAGGAAGAGAAAATTGTATTTGCTATTCATCAAGTGGAAGTGGATCATGTTACAGGTCTTAATCATCTTCGTGAGTCAACTAGGCTGAGGAAGAAGAGGAAGAGGAGAGTTGGTTTTGCTGTCTTGGGGCGGCAGAGGCAGAAGAGGTAGAGGAGGAGGAAGGGGGGGGGCAGCTGAGGCAGGCACAGCCCTCGGGTAACATTTACTGGGAAAAAAATATGCATATAAGTGGACCGCAGAGATCAAACCTGTATTGTTCAAAGGTTAATCACAGATAAGATATTATTATTCTGCTTTTTAAAACCCTCCACTGGCTTCCTACTGCAATGACAGGATGATCTAAACCCCTTCCTAGGTCCTCCCCCACACCTACGTCCCAAGCCCATCTTCTCCCACACATGCCTCCCTCACTGAGTCCACCCTCTCTGCAGGGCTTGGCACGTGCTGCCCATCTTCCTCCAGATCTCTGCACTGCAGGTTTCACACCACCATTTCCAGTCTCCTGAGAGGCTTTTCTAAAGACCCAAATACTCTGTCCTCCCCAAGGCACTTCTTTTCCCAACACCCATTTTTTGTTGTTCAAGACACTCATTATATTCTCCTTGAAATTTTTTGATGGACTGATAATCAATATGTTTTTCCATGCTACTTCCTGTCTCTTCCTACCAGAATAACTGTATAAAGTTTCCAAAGACAGAGGAGTCTTATTAATTGCCATATCTCTATAAAAAAGAAAAGAAAAGAAAATCCCAGTATTAAGAAGGTACTCAACTTTTAAATCTATTTAAATGAATAAACAAATCAGCAAATAATTAAATGAATGAATGTTCAGTCTTAGCTCCACCCATGATGTCCTCATGCTACAACAGAACTGACTACCAGACAACTCTGCCTGAAGCACATAAGTCAACACACACCCTGACAAGGACAGCAGGGCTTTTCTAAGGTTGACGTATACATTGCCGTGACCTTCCCGACATTGCAGATGACTGAACTGATTTCATTATTTTTATCAAACCATACCTATGCACTCTGTCTCTCTCTCTCTGTATATATATATATATTGTAAACCTAATGTTCCCTATATCACTCTGTGTGAGGGAGAAGAACAAAGAAGCTCTAAAAGGGAACATTTAGAGACACAGAGAGTGAATCATACATGGTCAGTACTGCAGCTGTTTAGCCAGCAAATAGTTTCAAGAATGAACCAGTTAAACCAAAGTCTGCACAGAACTCCAGTAGGATAAAGCTTACAAAGGAGATTTTTGACTTTGGAATTTGAGAACTGGGTGGACCTAAAAAAATAAGTTTCCTGCGCAGAGAAGGGGAGACAAATGAAGATAAAACATCATCTCATTTTGTTCTTAATGTATTCCAAGATTTCTTTCAACCTGTCTTTAAGAAAAACCATGATGTGTTAGATGTCAAACCAGATATATCAGGATCTTAGTTATTTGTGGAATAGATGAGTAAGAAAGATTAAAGACATTTTGGAAGAAATTGAAGAAAAGCCCCCAAGAATAATAATACCTGCCTGAGTGTAAACAGATTCCTGTTATAACAGAATTTTGTTGTGAGCCATGTAAGTCTTCTTCCTAATAGAAAAAAAAAAAAAACAAAAAAACAATATAAATTTGGAGTAAGGCAGAAGTATCAGCTGATGCTCACATTAAAACGAATACTCTCTCACAATTAGTTCAGAATCTACTTTGTGCATGCATATCTAGCTCCAGCAGTTAGTTGTTTTATTTGCAAATAAAGTACTTCCTACAAAGCACATTACCATCTACATAACAAAGCTCAATAAAGTGTTTTATTCCCTGCTGGCCACTATTACAGTTCTATTTTTTAATCAGCAGATGTTCACTTATTTCTAACTAGGTATAAACATGGCATTGAATGATATGGTTGTGGTTGATAGGTGTGTGCCTTGCTTATCTGAGGTTTAACACCCTTCTCTTTTTCTCTTCTGAGAAGTAAACAGCATGCAAAGTACTGAAGTGCAGAACATTTGGTTTGAGGTGGAAACGTTATTTTGCATAATGGATTAAAACTTAGAAAAATAAAACTGAACCTCACAGCTCCTCCATAAGAAATCTGTTTTTCATTGCTGAGATGCCTACAAGGGTCTTGCCAATTCCTATAGTTCCTTTCTTCTCTGACAATAGGAATGTGGTATAGTGAATTGAAAAGAAAACTTTCTATCATGCTTATAGGAAAATCAAATACAAAATTTAGGATAAAAACATCAAAAAAGTAGATGTCTGCTTTTATCTCTTGTTACAAGAAAACACTTCAAAGAAAATGGAAAGGCTCTGTTCATGGCATTGCAGAAGGTTTCCATGGATGACTCTTAACACACTTGGTGCCATCCATATGTGATACCCACACACTCAATGTACATTTCATTCATATTCAAAATCTACTCTTTAATTCACACTCCAAAGCTAGCTCTTTTGGATATTGGGGTATTTATTTAATCCCTCTGGCTTCTTTGAATTTTCATAAGTTATCTATAGTGCATGAAATTTGTGAAACTATTTCTCCTAAGTCAATATATTTTTGTGTAAATTGATTTCTAGGCAAAGGAGCTACAGAACCAGGATCACATCGCCGTCTCAAGCTCATGCTCTTCTCCCTCTGTGAGGCATTCTACACAAATGCAACACCTCTACTTAGTCATGTATGTTTAATAAAGTTTATAATGAGTCAGTGGTTTCAACTATCTCCTGTATGAGGCCCAACAGACCAAACCAAAATGGCATTATTCATGCTAAAAGACCATATCACCAAGCTGAAACCAAGTCCTTTATCTATAGACCTTTGCAGAAATCAGAAGAGAAAAGAGAATAGTCAAATCCCCAAACAAGCCAGCTTTAGCCAGCATGATATGGAATTCTCTTCTGCCTTAACTATTACAACTTTGAAACCACCAAATCCATGTTTTATTTAAATTATTTCTCTTTTCCTCAGCCCTTTTCTTTCTACACTAACCTTCTGTGTTTTACTGATTCTTAATTCAAGAATCATAAATAAAAGCAAATTAAGATCTTTAACTTTGTTGTAATTTTGCCTTTTGACATACATAATGACACACAAATTGTTGTGTGACCGGAGACACAAATGAACAGCAGCTTTGCTGTGGGTGTAAACTTGCTCTTGTAATTATTAAGAAACAGACTACATGGGATGGGATGGCATGTAGCGAAATTCTTTTTTAGGGTTTCGATTTTATACTGTCATGAACACACTTAATCTATTATCTGTTAGTTTCACCATTACCTCATTTTACCTATCTGAAATTAACTTGAAAGGAAATATTCTGTTACCATATCAACACAATCACTTTTGTAGTAAACATCTTCTTCTAGGCACTGACTAATCTCTGGGCAGGTATCTAAATAAAGATCACAAAGAAGAAAGTAGCCACAGGGGAACGGAGTTAATGGAAGAGTAGCTTCAAGCATTCACTCAGTTTACTCAGTATGAAGTGTCAACCCTCTGTCCCATATCTCTGAGGAAGGGTGGCATGACCTTTGATCTCAGGCTGGGGGGGGGGGGTGCACAGCTTCAGAGAATGGGCTTGTGGAATTTTTAACTCCAGGCAAGTCAACTCTGCTTGTGTCCCGGGGGGGCCCAGGTCCCTTAAGCCTCTGGAAAAAAAGCAAGCCATTTTAAACTCACACTGAGTTCACTTTGTGTGCTTATTTCTAAATATTATCCTACACAAATTATTATATATATATATATATATATAATATCTTACAAATAATGTGTTCATTCTATTAATATGGTATGCTTCCTATAAGAAGAAAAATGTTTTTATCCTACTATGCTCTCACATTCAACACAGGATACTTCTGTAACTAGATGTGTGAGGAATTTTTTCTATGAACCAAACAGTTGTCCAGCACACACCAACCCTGTATTCTGTAATTCAATTAAATTCGGATGTGTCTACCTGGAGATAGGGTCAGGTCCCACAGGTATGAAGGTTCAGTCCCACAAGACTGTGCCCACTTCAGAGCCTAACACCAAGTAGTAGAATATCACTTACAATTTTAATTGACCAGATGCAAACCAGAGTTCCCACAACTCTCTCCTAGGGTTTTATTATTTTTGGTGGAGTGGTCGGTCCTCAGAGCTCAGAAAAACACTTACCTTTGCTGATCTGTTTTAAAGGATATTATAAAAGGTACTGAAAAACAGCAAGGGAAGACATGCCTAGGGCAAGGTATGGGGCAGGGGCACAGAGCTTCCCAGCACTTTCTGGGCATCCCCTTCCTAGAAGGTCAACGTGTTCAGCTACTTGGAAATCTCTTTGTCCAAGAGTTGTTATAGACACAACTTAATCTCCAGACTCCTACCCCACACCTTTTCAGAGGTTTTTGGGTGAGACTGAAAGTCCCAACCTTCCAATCCTCTAATTACTTGGTCTTGTTGATAATTGATCCCATCCTAAGGGTATCTGTGGGTCCCACTCTAAGTAACCTTATTAATCTAAACTCTAGAGTTAGAAAAGGGGCTCATTGTGAATTATGATAAGATGCCCCAATCATGTAGAAAATTCGAAGGGCTTTAGGAGCTCTTTGACAGGAACTAGTGTGGTACAGTATGAAATGCATTAAAAATATAATGCATTTTATATTGTACCACACTTCAGAAATTGTGGCAATTATGTTAAAAATGTCACCATTAGATCCGTGTTTCTCAAAGTGAAGTATACTTAGTTGTTATTTAGCAAATACCACAGTGCCAGGCACCGTGCTTTATAATTGTTAACTCATTAAACCTTCACAATGACCCAATGAGTGAGCTTCTATTATCAGTTTCCTTTATGCACAAGGAAACTGAAGCACAGATCTCCTAAATAATTTGTCTATAATAAACAGTTGAACTGAGTTCAGGAACACAGGCAGATTGACTCCATAACCATTCTGCTAGTCATAAGAATATCTGGGAGTGTTGTCTACATGCAGATTCTGGAGCCTCACTGTCAGAGATCCTATTCTATTTGGTTAAGGACCAATAATTTATATGACTTTCTATATTTGTTTGCTGAACAAGGACCCTTAGTGTTGATAACCTGAAAAAGCTATTTCATATATTGCATTTTAAAAAGCAAACACCAGCTTAGATAAGTCCTCCATTCCTAGCTCCCTGGGCTCTAAATTTCATCAAACACCTGCATTTCTTTTACCCATAAGAAAAGTAAGGGACTTATTGCACTGTGTGAACTTGGGAGTTGCCAAGATCTCATACGCTTCCCAAGCCTTTTGGGTTAATATGAAATTCCAATATGTTTCTTCACCTGAACTGATTCCTTAGGAAAGTACACCTTTTCCTCCTATGTGTGTACTTACACTTACATTGTTAACCTATCATTTGTGAATTTAGAATAAATGAAGAATTAGAAAAGCCTTTAGAACAGGCTGAGGAAAAGGAAGTCTGAAGTGTAAAATTACCTTACAAGGGAGTGAGAGAAAGGAGCTGGCAGATACCACCATAAACACGGAGCAAACAGCCCAGGAGGGTGCAAGAGATTGCTCTGGCATCTTGGTCATGCCTACAGCTGGCTGTATTGCTGATAATACAGGCGTACGGTTTTAAAACCTTATCAGTCAGCTTCAGGTAGAATCAGCATCTCTGGGTGACATTCTCTCTTTGTCAGTAAGTCATTTATAGATTTTGCCTCTTGTGAATTTCATTATATAAACTCTTTAGGCAAATGGGATGTAAAGTACCCCAGATTGAAGATGCATTTCGGTATTGATCATGCTGGGGCCATGTATAGTAAAGAAATTAAAAATCTTCACTTCAGATCAAATGCTATTGAATCATTCCAGCCAGGAGCACGTATTGAGTGCAAAGATTCTGACTTCAGGTTCTTTGCATTTAGCACCTCTATGAAATGGCAAGTGAAAGAAATGGAATCTAACTACTCGAGTATTTCTGTTTCAGTTGGTTCAAAGCCAGAGTTGATGGTAAAGTTTGACAGCTATAGTGTTTCTCACCTAAAGCAATTAGCAGTAACAGTACCTAAGAGGTAAAACTCTTGAAAAGGAGCCACCATGCTGTTCTAGTGTAGCTACCATTCAGCCAGCTCTTAACTAGTTTCATTTCAGCCCTGGTTAATTTTTTTTCTGCACTGCTAATTATTCCATTCACTGTAATTTGAAATAATTGACCCCAGTGTTACATCACAGTTCTTGCAATACCAATAAGGATGAGGACATTTGTAGCACTACAGTAATTAAGGTATTCCACTACCAGATTGAAAGCATTCTCCCCCGTCCCCTAGGAGTACTAATGTCTGGCTATGGTTTTGAAAGGAAATGTTACCTCCACTTCTGCTTGTTTCCAAGTCTTTTTCATTACAGTGAATAAAGGGAAGGAATTAAATAGCATTTAGTCATCCCAGAGGTCAAAAGAAATATTATAATTTTGGAAAACTTCACTTTGCAGCTAAAACCTTTCATTGTTTCAGCTTGGCAGCTTTACTGGGGAGGACAATTTCTGAGACTGAATTACAGCACTGAACATACATTAAACACAATAGGCTTGCTATTGTCAGAATATTTATACCACTTATGAATTTTAGCAGTTTGACCATAAAGAGCAAATATTCAAGATTTTTTTTATTAAAAAATAAGATTTAGAAATAGTGAAACTATTTGTTGGCTTCTTATAACTCAAATCCAAATTTTGGATTGAATTAGAAAAGCCACTTTAATGATAGAGAATCAGAAAGACGCATCATATCCTGGACATTTTTATAAGGCTCTGTCATAATGCAAAGCAACTGACATAGTGTGAAGACCACTATCTTTCTGAATGACAAGGCCTGTGCTTGAAACCAGAATATCCTAACTGTAGGACTGTGATCAAAATTCATGTAACAGGGATAAAATTACTATCATAATTATTACCACAGTTTTTACAATAATGCAAAGAATTTGGTCTTTCTGGATAAATGTGATAAATTTACCACTATGGCAAAGAATAAGATAGAGGTGAAATTTATCTTTGAAAATTATTGCCAGGTTATGGTTTTGATTTGACAGACATTAGCTAATCTACTAGAATGGAACCATGATGTTGCCTCATTGCCAATTATGTCAAATAGTGGTGACTGGAACAATTTGATTTTTCTTCAGTAGCAGTACACTAGTACAAAATTTTCTGTTTAGGCCTGGGAATACAACTAGACAATAGTCGCTAGCTTTTCTTGACATGAGTTGTGGTCATTTGACTGAGTTCTGGCAAATGACATGTGGTTGGAAGTGACATGTGCCACTCAGGCTGGACACACAAAAACATCCTACTCCATAGTAAACTCTGCCTCTTTGCCCATCTGTTAGCTGGAAATCAGTACCCATTCTCAAACTAAAGATGGTTCCTAGGTCCTGGATGTTATATAAACAGAACTTCCCAAATACAAAGACATCACCAGTTAGAATGTATGTTAGAGAGAAATTCATATTTTGTTATGCTATCAAATTTTCAGAGTTTATCTGTTATAGCAGCTACTATTGGCTTAAGTAATAGACATATACTTATCCACCTTCTTCTCCCTTCCGAACATTATATTAAAAATTACAATATAAGGGTTTTTAATTGTGACATTGAAAAGTAGGAAGTTGAAGGTGATTGATTTAGTAGATCAGAAAATGTACAAAACCAAGGGAAAATTATTTTCAACTTGAAATTCCTCACCTAACGAAGGTATCAAACAAGGCTGAAAAGTAAAATACACACATTTTTGAACATGCAAGTTATTAATGCAGCATTCCCCAAACTGATGAAAAACATGATCTCTGAAGACAGGAAAATAATGACAAAACTGAAACACAGCAACCACTCCACAATTAAGGAGCTTGGACACAACTTTATGAACTCATTCTAGGAAAAGTGCTACGTCCCTCATTGCTGGCTATCACTATGGTCACCTTCAAAGCATTCCTCTTGGCCATCAGATGTCTGTAGCAATATTCAGCAGTGAGGTAGGTAGCACTTTTTCTAGGATGAGTTGGCAAACTTAATTGTCCAACTTTGACCTCAAAGGGGAGAGACAATGAGAATTCCAAGGATGGTGTTAAAGGGAGGTACTCTTCAATTCTCCTGGAAAGATAACTGTGCAACAGTCTTAGAAATCAACCAGGCCACTGCAAAGCCAGAAACAAATAAAAGTACTGGTCACTCTAAGATTTATATATGAAATAGTAATAGGTACATGGAAAATGACTACATGAAAAATGAGTTAGTTATTAATTTCAGGAGAGAGAAAATACTATATGAAAAAGAAATGTATTTGTATTATACAACATGGCTCTGTTGTGGTTAGTAATTGCATGACAAATAGAAAGTAAAATAACTTAAAAATTAATCTAAGCCAAAATTATGGTATCATGATTTAAACAGTTTTGAGGAAGGTGTGTGTATGTGTGTGTGTGTGTTTTGAGAGAACTTAACAAAAGATGCACCCTTACTTTCCAAAGTAAGGAATGTTAGGCTTGATTAGGAAATATTTAAAATGGAAAAATTATGATTACAACAACAATATGAGCATTATATAAAAATGGAATGTTATACCATCCCATCCCCTGAAAAAAAAATAGATTAAAATTATTTTCTTTTGGAAACAAGAATCAAGGACTAGATGGGGTGGAAGGAAAAGGCTTATAGAACTAGAAAATTCAGACAAGATTCAGAAGGAAATTACCAAATTTTTGGAACAAAATGACAATGAAGACATGAATTATCTGAACCTTTCGGATACCGCAAAAAGAGTCCTAAGAAGGAAATTTATAGCACTGCAAGCCTTCCTCAAGAGAATGGAAAGAGAGGAAGTTAAGAACTTAATGGGACATCTTAAGCAACTGGAAAAAGAAGAACATTCCAACCCCAAACCCAGTAGGGAAAAAAAAAAAAAAAAAAAGAATTAAACAACAGATCAATAAATCAAAAAGTTGGTTTTTTGAAAAGGTCAATGAAATAGACAAAGCTTTGGCTAACCTAACAAGGAAAAAAAGAGTAAAATCTCTAATTTAATCAATCAGAAATGACAAAGACTAAATAACAACAGACTCCTCAGAAATTAAAAAAAATCCTTAATGAATATTACAAGAAACTTTACTCTCAGAAATATGAAAATATGAAGGAAATTGACCAATACTTGGAAGCACGTCACCTTCCAAGACTTAGGCAGAATCAAGTGGAAATATTGAATAGGCCTATATTAAGTTCTGAAATAGCATCAACTATACAAAATCTCCCTAAAAAGAAGAGTCCAGAACCAGATAGCTTCATGTTAGAGTCTATCAAACCTTTAAAGAGGAACTAGTAACTATATTACTCAACCATTTCCAAAATATAGAAAACGAAGGAATACTACCCAACACGTTCTATGAAGCAAACATCAACTTGATCCCCAAACCAGGAAAAGACCCAAAAAGAAAATAAAATTATAGACTAATATTACTAATAAATATTGATGCAAAAATATTCAACAAGATCCTAACAAACAGAATCCAGCAACACATCAAACAGATTATACATCATGACCCAGTGGTTTTATCCCAGGGTCTCAAGGCTGGTTCAATATACGTATATCTATAAATATAATGCAGCACATTAACTAATTAAAAAACAAAGACCATATGATTCCCTCAATTGATGCAATAAAAGCTTTTGATAATATCCAGCATCCCTTCATGATCAGAACACTTAAAAAAATTGGTATAGAAGGGACATTTCTTAAACTGATAGAGCAAACCCACAGCCAATGTCATATTGAATGGATTCAATTGAAATCATTTCCCCTCAGATGAGGAACCAGGCAAGGTTGCCCATTGTCTCCACTGCTCTTTAACATTGTAATGGTAGTTTTAGCCATCGCAATTAGGGGAAAAGGGTGATCAAGGGTATCCATATAGATTAGAAGAGATCAAATTTTCACTCTTCGCAGATGATATGATTGTATATCTGGAAAATACCAGGGATTCTACTACAAAACTTTTAGAAGTGATCAAGGAATACAGCA
>CAUYPK010071539.1:0-22306 GCA_963574355.1 Loris lydekkerianus | reverse complement strand
GACCAAAAAGCACATTATAACAAAGATATTTGTACCAGAATGTTTATTGCAGCCCAATTCATAATTGCTAAATCATGGAAGAAGCCCAAGTGCCCATTGACCCACGAATGGATTAATAAATTGTGGTATATGTACACCATGGAATATTATGCAGCCTTAAAAAAAGATGGAGACTTTACCTCTTTCATGTTTACATGGATGGAGCTAGAACATATTCTTCTTGGCAAACTATCTCAAGAATGGAAGAAAAAGTATCCAATGTACTCAGTCCTACTACGAAACTAATTTCTAAGTTTATGGGGAATAAACTAAGAATATGGGGAAAGGCAAAACCAAGGGGAGGGGGATGGGAGGGGAGGAGAGAGGCTATGCGGAGGGAGGGTAAGTGGTGAGACCACATCTATGGTGCATCTTACAAGGGTACATGTGAAACTTACTAAATGTAGAATATAAATGTTTTAGCACAATAACTAAGAAAAAGCCAAAAGGCTATGTTGACCAGTATGATGAAAATATTTCAAAATGTATATAAAACCAGCACATGGTACTCCATGATTACATTAGTGTATACAGCTATGATTTAATAAAAAAAAATAATAATAATAAAAATAAACTTTAGTCAAGCTGAGAGAGGAGTCTGCCATCTCTTCACTATGAATCAAAGATGTATTTCCAATGATGGGAGGACCTAGGTGATTTTCAGCTCTGAGATATAACTTAGACTGAAGCTGTACATGACCATCTCTGTTACATAAAGTTTGGAAAAATTTTTTTTCTTGACCAACTATACCAGAGGCAATCTTTTGTTTTCTCTACTGCCTTCGTTTTCATTTTTCTCTCTGTTTTAATTTTTTGATAATTTGTCTATTTCATGGTGGTTTTTTTCTTTTCTTTTTTTTTTTTTTCTTTTGTTTTTTCTTTTGTTTTTATTGATTCCTTTATACTTTCAACAAGATCATAGAGCCCTTGGTCTTCTGGTTTTATAATTTAAAACAAAGATAACAGCCACTTGATTTACAGCATGGTTTTAATTGCAAACCTGATATGATTTGCCACCTGTATTTATAGTTTTTCCCATGAAATAAATTTAATGGCTTTGGCTCCATTTTATGTACCATCTTAATTCATTATCTCAAAAATGACTTTATAATATGCATCTTATTTGTTGAAAGGTAAGTGTTCAATTTACTCATATATTTTTAAAGCCTACCCATTTGTATATGACTTGAAAATATGGGGAAAAGTATGTGACAGGAAGGGAACTGAGCACATCACATGCATCATCTCAATTAAGCCCATTATACAAATAAGAGTGAGTCTGAGTGATGTTATGTGACTTGTGCACAGTCAGAAAACCAGTAAGGGACCAACATCAGGAATAAAACCTACATCTGACAGACAGGAAATCCTATATTCTAACTTTTTATTTTGAACTTTGTTGTTTGAAAATCACAAATTTGGTCCCCTAGGCTGTTTTACCCACTATCATTTTATATACTCATGTTATTTTCATTTATAAGTAATACATGGAGACTTGACTATGCTTAGGTAAAATCTGGTTATCATTTTGTTCCCACTTTGGTAGCTGCATCTAGGAAATGGAAGAAGGGTCTGGTAATGCAGGTTCATGGCTGCTGAGCCATTCATAAGATAAAATCCTAAAGCTAAACCATTTAAAGATTACCAAACACTGGACAACGGTACTATATACCATTTAATCAGCATGACAAAGAGGTAACAAAGATCTTGGTGTAAAATTGATGAACAGGTAGACAGGGGTGAAGTTATGCAGTCTCAACATAAAGTCAAAGCAAAAAGATTACATAAAAGGAAAAAAATCACAAGACCTATACCCAAATAAATTGAGAACAAAGATAAATATTGTGAGCGAAAGGTTGCGCTTTGTTTTGATTATTCACTTAAATGTGTTCATACCATTTACATGTATTTTGGTACATTCCTGTAACTATCACATGGAATGTTCTGCCTCATCATATGTGTGCACAGAAATATGTACTTACCATTACAATCTTTAAGAAGTACATGTTGAATGTAAAATTCCATAATAGTTTTACACTAACAGATATTTGATGATCTCCTTCAATTAGAATATTATATTTTCTTTTACAAGATACATGTGTGGTGTTTTTTGTTTTTACTATTTCTAATAAAATATGAAGTAACATACCTCTACATAAACATTTCTTCAACTAGCTTTTTTCCCACAGTTCTCACTTTTTCTTCATATATATTATTTAACAAACTCACATTTTTCTACCTTTTATTTAAACAAAACTATTTATTTATATATCTTTTAATGTAATAAAACACCAATTACATTTTCTACAAAACATTTTGTTTTCTTGTTGTGTATTTATTCAGAGAAATAATCAAATGCCTAAGGTGACATTAAAATACAATTTAGAATGAAAAAACTAAAAATAAAAAGGAGAATTAAATATAAAAATGCTATAGATAAATGTAGCAATTTAAGTGTAAATTATTCAATTAATATTTTATTTTCAATATTTATTAGTCTTTCTATTTTGATACTATTTTATACTGAACAATTAATTTTGTGATGGATTTAAAAACAACATCAGCATAAGCACTTCTCAGTACTAAAGAAATTTTTATAAGGCATTTAAGAAATTGAAATGGAATCTTTATGACAGTAGTAGTAAAAATTCTGGAATTTTAGCTTTATGCCTTACAATGTATTGAAAGAAGAAAGTTTTATGTAAAAGATAATTTTAGAAGATAAAGAAAATGAATTAGAAAAGTTTTGTATGTGAATGTATAGAGATATTTCCTGAAGTATTTTTGAACTTTAATACACCAGTGTTTTAATAAAGCTTTTGGAAATATAAACTGGCAATCGATCTATTAAGTTTATATTTTTTTTGTTTTAGAATATTAGAGGGGGTGTGTGGTTTCTTTACGTACTTTGATTTTTGCACAGATTAAATTAAGATTATATGTGAGCCTTTCCCCAGGCAATATGCACCATACCCAATAGGTGTAAATTTACCCAGCTTCATTTTCATTGAGATTTATTTCAATATGTTCACAAATGTGTTTATCAGACAGTTCTAACATGGTATTGGGTACATGTGTTTGTTTCTTAATTCCTATGTTTCACTTAAAAGAATAATTTCCAATTCCATCCAGGTTGTCACCAAAGATAACAGATTGCTAAATTTTTTGTAATGGTTGAGTAGTACTCCATAGTATTCATATGCCACATGTTTTTAGTCTATTCACATATTGGTGTGCTTGGATTGTTTCCACATCTTTGGGATTATAAATTGTGCTGTTATAAAATTTGGAATGCAGGTATCCTTTTTATAAAGTGACTTTTTCCTTTGGGTGTATACCCACCAGTGGGATTGCTGGATCAAATGGAAGGTCTACTTGCAGTTCTTGGAATAGCTCTATACAATTTTCCAAGACATACTAGTTTGGAGTCCCACCAACAGTGTATAAAAGATCATTTTCGTAACAGATAGCATCTGTTGTTTTGGGACATTTTAATTAAAGCCATTCTCACTGGAGTTAGGTGATATCTCATTGTAGTTTGAATTTGTATTTTCCTAATGCTTAGAGTTATTGAGCTATATGATAGTTAACTTATTATTTTCTTACAAGTTCTCTAATAAATGCACAATATTATAATAAATTATAATTTGGGGGGTGGTGCCTAAGGCTCAAGGAGTAGGGCACTGGCCCCATATACCGGGAGTAGGAGGTTCAAACCTGGCCCTGGCCAAAAACTGCAAAGAAAAAAAAAATTATACTTTGTGAAATGTGTTATGTTGCTAGTCCCCCCAAAGTACTTGCCTATTGATTGTTTCCTATCATTAATAAAATATGTTTAACTCATAATTCTATGTACTTATAGTTTTATTGTTAATATCAGAACATTAAAAAAAAGAAAAAAGAATAAAAAAAGTAAAACAGAAGTTCAGTGTGGTTCTAAACAATGTATATTAAATGTAAGCAAAAGGTTGATTTTAATGACTTAATTGTGCTAAAAAACATATTAATTGTAATCCAAATAAAAAATAACAAGTACACAAAGACAAATATGCCATGATATAACTTGTATGATGAATCTGGCATAATTGAATTCATACAGGCAGAGAATAGAATGATAGTTGCCAGAGGCAAAGTAAGATAGTCAAAGGATACAAAGATTTGGTTCCATAAGATTATATGTCCTAGAGATCTACTGTACAACATAGTGTATATATTTAACAATATAATATTGCATGCTTAAAATTTTCTAAGAGGATAGGTCAATATTAACATAGCTAATTGTAATGTTAATAATGTTCTATAATTAATCATAATCACAATCTTTGTTTACTATCAGTAACACTAGAAATAGTGACAATAGAATATTCCCTTAAGCCTATCACATAATAAACTCAATAAATATTTTATAATAAATGAATATGAATTAATAAATGTCATATTCTAGCATTTTCTTGAAAAGAATACTCAAAGGCACTTCATGCCCTTTCACTAAAATAATGATTCAGAATAAAATAACAACTTTTTTAATAAAATAAGTACCTATATATTTATTAAAAATAATTAAATTAATTAAAGTGTGCTATTCATTGTAATCATTCAAAGAATACATTTTATTTACATATAATTCATTGAGAGAATACCATTCGGTAACAAATTCTCTTAGGTGTAGGAATGATAAAAGGAGAATAAGAGAAAGAGAGTAATTATCTTCCTAATGCGTCTGGACTAGCAGGGAAGAAAGAGCTTAGTGAAAAATAATGGTGTTGAGGGTTTTGTAAAAGAACAAGACACAACAATGAGATGAATGAAAGTCTCTAAGAAAAAATAATACCTAAGCTGTCACTCAAAAGAAAAATAATAGGCTTGAAAAAGGAATGGTCTGGAAACCAAAGGAAGAATGAGCACAACTAGCGAGTAAAAGAAGTTTGATATTGCTATTGCATAGAGATTAGAAGTTATTGTACATTTTAAATAACAAAAAGAGAGGAATTGGAATGTTCCAAACACATAGAAAATGGTAAATACATAAGATGTAGACACTCTAATTACTCTGATCTGATTATCACTCATCATTTGCTTGCATCAAAATATCGTATGAGGTGGGGGGCAGTTTTTCAAGCCTCTTGTACCAGCTGTTCAGGAGGCTGAGGCAGGAGAATGACTCGTGCCCAGGAGTTTGAGGTTGTAGTGAGCTATGATGAGGCTTGCACACTAGCATGGGCAATGGCGTGATATTCTGACTCAAAATAACAAAACGAAACAAACAAAAACTGCATGTACTTTTGAGACTTAAAAGAAAAAATAAGAAGAAGTTAACTGATGACTCCATATTGAATCTCAGAGTCAAAGCATTCTATAATAGACATCCTTTTTTTTTGACAATGTGAATGTTATACTTTCTTTGCACTATTATTATTACTGCTTGATATTTCGATGCAGCCATTCTCTGATTTCTTCTCTGAACGTACTTATGTTCGTAGATTCTTAACGAGGTTTTTGTTTCCAGTCCTTATCTTAAACATTGTCATTGTTATTAAATTTTAATCCTCTTTAATTTTGTGAAGACAAAAATTGGAAGCCTAATAAGCACAAGTGTATGTAAAAATAAAAAGAAATTAAAAAAACCCACATGTACTCCAAAAATAAATGCAACTATTGTATATCCAAAATAATCATACTTTTTTTTTTTTTAATTTAAAAATGGAGGCTGCACCTGTGGTTTAAAGGAGTAGGGCAGAGGCCCCATATACCAGAGGTGGTGGGTTCAAACCTGCCCCCAGCCAAAAAAAACTGCAAAAAAAGAAAAACAAAAACAAAAAATCAACAAACAAAAATTTACAAATGAAATTAACATTATCTTTAAAAAGTATAGGCAATCAAAAATATAATTAAATTTCAAAATAAATTTTATAAGACACTTTTCATATTTTCACAAATTATTTAAACAAATACATTATATATGTCCATGCAAATAAAAATTTAAAAAAATAGTTGAGTGAGTGATGAACTAGAGTAAATTTTTAATATGTAGCACAACATAAATTATAAGATTAAATTATAGATGAATGTAAGGTCACACTTTTTTTTTTTCAGGATGCAGAGTCACGCAGCCTACATTTTCATAGGGAAAGATAGTTAAGATTTTGTTTTTATTTTGCCTTTTT
Source organism: Loris lydekkerianus (assembly GCA_963574355.1). Lineage (NCBI taxonomy): Eukaryota > Metazoa > Chordata > Mammalia > Primates > Lorisidae > Loris > Loris lydekkerianus. The sequence goes on along the minus strand of CAUYPK010071539.1, from coordinate 16,103 downwards.
TAATAATATTTTTTATTATTATTTGTTATTTTGTTATAATTAGTCTTGATTCACTTTTTGTAATCAACAGTTCAATTATCGTTCGTGGTTTAACTTTGTCATATTTAAGATCTGAAAATTGCTCAATTTTTTTCTTTTTGGTATACTGTAATCTACTATCGTATTGCGTTATGACTGTTTGAAGGGAAAAAAATACTTCTCTCTCTTATATTTAACACACTTTCCAATTACTTCTGCCACTTACAGACATGGAAAAATCAAAATGCTTGTCCTTAGAATAAACTATTAATATTTAAGTCAGATTTTATGATTATCTTCCCCCCTAAATTTTTTACTTTTGCAGCTATTATTTAAACTATTTACTTTTGCAGCTATTTTTTAAACTATTTTTTAAACTATTTTAAATAGTTTAAAATAGGATAAAAATTTTATCCTTTTACTTCGCCCTAGTTTATTTTCTTTTTTGTCATCGTATGTATTCTATCTAATCTGTTTTTACTTCTTTTACTGTCACTTTCCACCAATTCTCTCTGCTTTTATATTGTTATACCTTTTACTTCCTCCTATATAATGAACATGAAATTAGAAAACATAAAATAGCTGGTTCACACTTAGTGAATGTCATGAAGTCTGTGCCTTCCAAAAATGTAAACAGTCATTATTCATATTAGCATTTCCTTGTTTGTTTTAGGAATAATGAAAACAAATACTTGAGGCAAACTTGTCTCACCTGGTTACTACTGTCACTTTTCAGAACTTTTGAAAGTTTAATTTATGACTAAAAACCTCCCAGCATAACTCAATCCCAAACACACAGAGTAGGCTTTTATTCATCAAGCAAGGTAATTCTCCGCAGGGGACTTATATAACCTATGTAGGACTTATAACTAATAAAGAATTGCTGCTGAGCATGTCAGTACTTTTTGAAACAAACAAAAAAATAGGACAGGTGGTTTTCTAAAGCTCTGAAACAAACTCCAAGGAAAATGTATTTTTTAATACTATGACATCCCAGGGTAATAGAATGCCATTCTCTGTTGCTAGTCAAGGCAGATGCTGAAAAAATATGCCATCCAGTCATCTTTGGAAGGAATTGATGGATACCTGGGATGGATGGACAAGCCTCACGCGATGTGTGTTCTCTGTTTCCCTGGGAGAGGTGCTACTTTTAGAGTCAACCTGGTCTCTTCACCATCATTCAGTCCTACACAAAGATGAACGTTAGGTCACACATTTGAAAGATAAAAGTAATGAATGTAATCAGAGATTCTGGGTGAAGAAAAGACATTGTTCAGTCCTTTTTCCTTCCCTCTTTCTTGCTTAAGGGATTATTGACCACAGACATTCACATTCTGATCTGCCTGTTCAAATTACATAGGAATGCTCCCTTATCTGGGAAGTCAATTTGTGGAGTTAGTAGTTAAATAAATCTAATTCTGGGGAGCAACATCAACAAGTCCCTTAGCTTAAAGCCTCTTTCTCAATCCTATCTATACCATACATAAAAAGCCTTGTGGTGTTCACCTGCTGGAATTTTATGCTTTAAATATTTCAGTCATTCAGATTTCAGCCATAAAAATGAGAATTTTTTTTTTTTTTTATTGGCTAAAAGAAAATACCGTTTCTGATCAGTTAGGCCAGTGATAATAAGAGACAGACAAGAAGGAGAATCATAATAATCTCTCGTCAAGGCAGGGATTTTGATAGCATGTTGTTGAAACCGAAACTGGTAAAGTGGAACAGTTAGTCTTTGCCACAGTGCAGTTGAAGCCTAGGACATAAGCCAAGGATATTCTGATCCAAGCTTGAGACTGCAGTTTATAAAAAATGCCTTTCAGCAAAGTTTGCAAAACCCAGACTTAGATGTGAAAACTTGAGTTCCTCATGCCTAAAGCAAGTGTGAGCAAGTCAGCAAACACAGGCTTTCAGGCTTCCTGAGACCCCCAAAACACTGAGGTGTAGTTTGCCCAGTAAAAATTCAACTCCAGGGAAAGAAAAAATTTTCTGTATATAGTACATTTGGACATAAAAGGAAGAGCAATTAGTTTTCGGCTTTTCTTGCTTTTCTATTCATATCTACATGTTAAAATTCAATTAAGCCCCATGTAAAGAACATAAGTCTGTGGCATTTTTCACTTTGGTTGTGACAAAACTAGAGATGAAAATGCAATAAGCTCACCCTTATTTTCTTTTTAAAAATTTCTGTAATATAAAAATCTGTTTGGAATACCCTGTCTCTAGAAATCAGGTTTCCAGAAATCCAAAGAAGAAACAGAATAGGTTGATAACATGTGCAGTGACAAAACAAAGACTGAATTTTTAAAAGAGAAATGAATTAGCCTAGAGGAAAAGATTTTATGTCTTAGAGGAGCTATTCCTTAACTATGAAGAGGAAAATGATCTTAAAGACTGTTAAAGATCTATACAAAATAAAATAAGGCCAGATGCAGTGGCTCATGCCTGTAATCTTAGCACTCTCGGAAGCCGAGGTAGGTGGACTGCTTGAGCTCCTGAGTTGGAGACCAGCTTGAGCAAGAGTGAGACCCTTTCCCTACTACAAAAATGAAAAACACTCTACCTAGGGTAACAAAGTCAGACTCTGCCCCCCCACCCCCCAAAAAAAGACAAAAAAAAAAAAAAAGAAAGAAAGAAAAAAGAAAAGAAAATGTAGATTATTCTCACTATCTCTAAGAAGAGAACAAACAAGAGGAAGTTCTCTTATCTAGACTAGATATCAGTGGGGGACCTAAAAAGACAAAACTGAGAGCTGAGTCAAACAAATGACTTCACTGCATCACTCCACAGAGAAGTAGGATTCAGGAAATAATAAAGAAGTGTTCTCCTAAAGCAACAAATGGGAAATCCAGAGAAAGAGACACAGGTAAAATACTTAAATAAATATAGCCAATTCAGAAGAATTTAAGGAGAAAAGACTAGGAATATCAATATAATCTACCCAAATATTTCTTGATAGGCTTCAAGGTCACACTTTTATAGCAGATGAGAAGCGCAGGAATTATTTTTTTACTCTAGAGAAACATGGCCAAGAAATGCATATAATTAGGATTTCAAGGGAAGATACACCATTTATACGCATGTGTACACAGAAATTAGAGGAAAATAATGGATCACTTTATATTAGATAAATGGGCTATTATGTCCTGAATGTAGCTGTTTAACTAATAAAAATAAAAGTCCAAAATAATTTGGAGTATGTTTGTCATATTACGAGTACATTTCCTGTGGGACCTTGAGGACTGATTATAATTTACTAATATTTTTATCACTTAATATTTAAAAATTGTAATATTTCTTAACATTTTATAAATTTTGAAATGTATACAGAATTTCCTAAAACATACATAATCCACTTGTTTTAATATTTTAGGTGATGTTTTTGTTAGCAGCTTAACTTGAAGATGTCTTTATATGAAAGTAACTTTTTGCAAAGTTTGCCTAGCCAAAACTAATGCCATATTCTCTTGTTTCTGGCTCCAGGTACACTTTAATATTCTATTAATTACTTACAATACTTTACAACATCAGGAAAGGAGGAGTTAACACTCATCATCTGAATATAAAAAAACTAAACAAATACTATAATGTATTGCCAATTTAAGCAACAGAAATTATTCTGATGAGGCATAATCTCTAAACATAGGAGACACCTGCTTTTATATATGAGTTTTGGGATAATGTGGAGTTAAGGCTATAGTGGGCTATGATTGCCCCATGAATATCCACTACACTCCAGCCTAGGCAACATAGGGACACCCAGTCTATCTTTTAAATAAAAAATGTGTTCTTCTTGCATTTGTATTCTTGGTATTAGAATAAAAGCTTTCCTCCATAAACCACACACAGAACATACTTAGGAGGTGGCAGGAGAGGTAGAACAGAATGGAGGATTCCTACAAATAAGTGAGAAGAATTTAGCAGACCTCTAACACAATGAGCAAAAAGTATGAGGAAACAAGTCGTACAGGAGAAAATCATAAAAAAATTCAGATTGCACAGAATTAGTCAATACAAATGGAGACAACAATGGAGACAACAAATTAGCAAAATTCAGAAAGTTGAATAAAGCCAAATGTAAGTAGAGATATTTACTTTGCATTGCTGATAGAAGTGTAGAGAGATCTGGTAATTATTTCATAAATAAGTATATAAAATTATGGCTGACCTTATTAACAGAACATAGTTAAGGAAAAAATATAGAAATTAAAATGAAGTACATGGCATAATACTATTAGATTATGTAAACAAAATATAAATTTATGAGAACACATCAAAACATCAAAGGGGTTGCCTACAAAAGAGTGGGAGTAGGAGTTAGCGGTATTAAAAAAATAAACAAACCAATAAGTAAACAATCATAAGGTCCTTAGCTAGACCAAAGGTGTTAAAATTCTATAAATTAAAGACCATGATTAACTCAACCATCTGTGATTATTTTCTTTCTCTACATATTTATTTTCTAGAATTGTTTTATTTAATAATATAAAATTTAATTTTATTGTGAATGGAGAAGGCATTCTATTTAAAAGATTTTAATTTTGCCTTGGGTAAAGATAGGTTTAATTTAGAGTAACAAGAAGCAGCATGCCCACACATATTGTCACTGAGGACAATCAATTGCTAAAGAAATACATGTGATTGTCCTGAAAAGGTCAATGAGACAGAATGCATGCATGAGCAGAGCCAAATACATTACATGAGTGGTGCAAGTTTTACAGAACTCTGTTTCCCCTACTCGGTCACAGCCTGTCCACATATGTTATCCTCTCTATAAGAAGCAGAACTGTTTGAGCTCTAACACTGTTCTCCTCAAGGACTTGCATATCAGCCTCTCCCACTGTTGCTCCTTATCATTGTCACTACTTTGACTATGGCTTAATTTCTCTAACTTTAGCTATGTAAAACAAATATGCTCATGTGGTAAACAGAAATTAATGTTTATTTTAAAATGCAATTTCAAAGAAAAGGAAAATATAGGTTGCTCATAATACCATCTCTGAAATAAAAGCTTCTAAAAACACAATAGACTTCCTAAGTGTTATATTTACTTCAGTGTTGTATCTTTTCTTAAGTGAATAAAAACAACTTTGTAGCATTTCAATGTATTCCTTGTTGCATCTAAAATACATACTGATGAATCTGTACATAGCATTGAAATTTAGGAATAATGTCTTCAGCTCTTGAATATTAGAAAGGATGATACATCAACTGAAAAATTCATTGTTAAAGAAAGTCTGTGCAGTAGCATGAATCTTGAAAGTTGCAGAAAAAACTGAATAAGACCCTTTATTACTGCTACACCTGGTTTTATTATTCATTGCCCACAGAAGACAGTTTCTGTTTTTCTAATTCTTACAAGGTACTTGAGAGGCTGCATATATTCATAAAATTATGTGCCAGTAAATTGGATAAGCTAATAAAAATGGATAAATTTCTAGAAATATACAGCTTACTAAGACTAAATGATTAAAAAAAATAGAAAATCTAGAGATCTATAACTAGTAAGGACATTGAATCAATAATCAAAAATATCTCAACAAAGAAAAGACTAGGAGCAGATACCATCACTGGTGCATTTTACCAAATATATATTTTAATAATGCAAATCTTTCTAAAATTCTTCCAAAAAATTGAAGAGAAGGGAACATTTCCAAAGTATTTTATAAAGCCTACGTTACACTGATATCAAAGTCAGATAAGAACACTATAAGAAAATATTAGGCAAAAATACATAATATAGATGCAAAAATACTCAACAAAGTACCAGAAATTCAAATTCTACAACACATAATAAGAAACATAAACACATGATCAAGTGGGATTTACACTGGGAATCCAAGCAATGTTGTATATCACATTCATAAATGGACAAAAGAAAAAAGACAAGAAAAGAAAAACACATACACATACATAAAGAATCATGTCAAAAGATGCAAAAAAAGCAACTAACAACTTTTAGCATTACTTTATGATAAAAACTCTCAACACTTTAAGTGCAGAAGGAATATACCACAAAATAATAAAGATTATGTTTGATAAACCCAAGCTAACATCATACCCAATAGCAAAATGTTGAAATACTTGCATCTAATATCAGGAACAAGGAAAGGATGACCGCTTCCACTACTGCTATTCAGCTTGTTACTGAAAATCCTAGCCAGAGAAATTAGGTAAGACAAATAAATTAAAGCCATCCAAATAAGAAATGAAGAAGTGACTCAGCACCCGTAGCACAATGGTTATGGTGCCAGCCACATACACTGAGGCTGGAGGGTTGGAACCTGGTCCAGGCCAGCTAAACAACAATGACAACTGCAACAAAAAATAGCCAGGTGTTGTGGTGGGCACCTGTGGTCCCAGGTACTACAGAGATTGAGTCAAGACAATCACTTAAGCCCAGGAGTTTGAGGTTGCTGTGAGCTGTGATGATATAGCACTCTACTGAGGGTAATATAGTGAAACTCTGTCTCAGGAAAAACATAAGAAAGAAAGAAATGACATGAAGTAAACTGAGTCATTTTACATATGACATGACTTTATACCTACAGAAACCTAAGAACTTCACAAACACTCTTAGAAATAATAAACAAATTTTGTAAAGTGGCATGATACAAAATCAACATACAAAAATCAGGTGAAGTTCTACATAATAATAGTAATGTATCCAGAAGAGAAATTAAGAAAATTATCTAAGGGGCAGAGCAAGATGATGGACCAGAAGGATTGTTCAGCTGAACTCTCCTAGAATAACTGGGAAAAAAGAAAGAGTCCAGCCAGACCTGGCATGGGAACCTTACCCAGAGTCCTAGTTCAGAGAGCACAGCAAGAAGGTGGTGAGCTGGATACAACATATGATCTGGAAAGGTGGAAATCTGATGAAGTAGTCAAGTGATTGCAATCTGCTGGGATTGCTGGCCCCCATGTAGGTCTGGAAGAGAAAGAAGCCTTTCCAGAGTTTTCAGTTGTTGGGGGAAGCTGCACATTAAATGGAAAGCTTGGAAGAGTGGGCAGACATGAACAATATTAGAAACTAGATTTAAATTCTGGTTGGAGAGGATTTGACGTAGGTTTGGTGGCTGGTGAGGAAGCCATACTGACAAGGTTTCAGTGCTCAGGGGACTGCTGTTGTGGGAAGGTGGTAAGAAGTTCTTAGCAGGGGCCTAAAGCACTGCCATCTTAATTCTGCCTGCTGGGATTAGAACTCCCCTCTTGGGACAGGCTGAGGGACTCCCACACACCATGGGAACTGGAGTCAGGGGGCACTGTGAGACTTGTCCCTGAAGCATTCTTATGAGCTTTAGGGTCCCAACTTGGCAGGGCCTGAATGCTGAGGAAACAATCAAGTAATCAATGAAGGCAACTAAGTTTGAAATAAGGACCATAGAGGTTGCTGCTTGAGTTCTCTGACTGCTAAGAAAAACCATAGTGCCAGCTAGGGTCCTGGTGACATATTGCAACATATTGTCATCAAGAGCAAGGAGTGCTGTTTTTTTTTTGCCACAAGGAAGTGTTTAGCTTTGCTCAGGCTGAGGCCACTTCAAAACCTAAGCCCTAAGAGAAGGTGATTTGAAGCAAAGAAAGAAATGAGAAGGAAAATGCAGAACAAGAAGATAAACAAGAAGAAAGAACACATGAGGAGGAACAAAAAAAAAAGAAAAAAAAATTCAGGCAACCTAAAAAACCAAAACAGAGCAACTCTCCCAAGGGACCATAAGACAGCTCCTGCAGAGGACCAGAAGACTCCATGTATAAAGAATTAATAGACTTGAAAGAAAGCAATTTTCAAATATGGATGATAAAGACAATAAAAGGAATTAATGTGAAAATGGAAAGACAGAACCAAAAGTTGATGAGAGATATGTAGAATATAGAAAGGATATGTTAGAGCTTAAGAAAATGAAGGAAACAATTAGGGAACATGAAGATGCAGAAGAAAATATCAAAAATAACTTAGACCATGTTGAAGAAAGACCCTCAGAGCTAGATGATAAAGTTTTGGAGTTAACCCACATAGTCGAAAAGGAAGAAAAGAATGGAGAGAAAGCAAAACCATCACTCAGAGAACTACGAGACTCCATGAAAGAATGAAACATATGAACAATAGGGATTTCTGAAGGGGAAGAAGAATGCCCCAGAGGAATGAAAGCTCTACTAGATATCATAAATGAAAATTTTTCAATGAACTGTGGTGGGCACCTGTAGTCACCAGTGACTCGGGAGAATTGCCTAAGCCCAAGAGTTGGAGGTTGCAGTGAATTGTGACGCCATGGCACTCTACAGAGGGCAACAAAGTGAGACTCTTTCTCTAAAAAAAAAAAAAAAAAAAAAAAAAAGAAAAGAAAAGAAAAAAGAAAAGAAAGAAAGAAAGAAAAGAAAGAAAGGAAAACAAAAATTCCCAATTATCACCAAAGATTTCAATACACTCCTTTCAGGGGGATATCAAACCCTAGGTCATCTCAATTCAAACAGAGCTTCTCCAATACACATTGTAATGCACATGTCCAAAGTAAAGATGAAAGAAAAAAATCTGCAAGCAGCCAGGAATAAGCACCAACTAATTTACAGAGGATGACAGTGTACTATTCAATTGAAACTTTCCAACCCAGAAGATTATGGTCATCTACCTTCAACATTTTTAAACAAAACAATTTTCAACACAGAAGTCTGTATTCAGCTAACCTAAGCTCCAAAATTGAGAGAGAAGTCAAATCTTTTTCAGATACACAAACTCCAATGAGAAATTTACCCCAAGACTGGCTCTACAGAAAATACTTAGACTTATTCATAGCACTGATAATAAAAATGCACCTCCAGCAAAGTAAACATCCAGAAGCTAAAGGTCAAAACTTAGCTTCCACAATGGCACAAAGTATAAAACTACACAATGGACTTTCATAAAATAAGATGAATAGAACTCCATCCCACTTATCAATTCTTCCAATAAATGTCAATGGATTGAATTCACCCCTGAAGAGGCATAGGCTGGCTGGTTGTATAAAAAAGCACAAGCCATCAATATGCTGTCTCCAAAAGACAAACCTAGCCTTGAAGGGCAAATAAAAGTTCAGGGTTAAGGGATGGAAAACAGTATTTCAAACAAATAGAAATTAGAAGAAAGGAAGGGTTGCAATCTTATTTTCAGACACAAGAGGATTTAAAGCAACTAAAGTTAAGGAAGACAAAGATGGACATTTTATACTTGTCAAAGAAACAATATTTTTTGTTAATTTACTTAGACCTAATTATGAGTGTAGGTTTTATTTGCAAGCAAGCAAAATGTTTCCCTTTGAGTAATTTTATTCTGTTATAAGTAGTCTGATCCCCCAAATTCAGTAAAATCATCAATACTTCTTTTTCTTCTACTACAACTTCTAATGCTACCACATCACAAAATTTAACAATTAGCTTTAGTTCTCAAATATTATAACATTAGCCTACAACAATTTATTTCATGGGTGCTGAAAAAATCCACCAGACATTTAGTTTAAAGCAAAAAATTGTATACCTAACTTATGTTATTGATGGTAACCAATCTTTTTACTAGGGTATGGTAGGTGTGTCACCTAAGGCAACATGAAGAGGAAAATGGTGTACACACATAAAGCCTAGGGTACAATCTAAAAGAGGGTCTCTAATCAGAGGAAGCTCAGTCTTTCATAAGAGGTAGCAAGTAGCAAATGTACTTTTGACATGTCTTTTGCTGAACAGTAAATGAACCTGTTGTTTTCTCTGAAGAGTGGCATATCCATCTTCCAATGCTGTTAACTATACAAATATACTTAAAAGGACAGTTGACATCAAAGGAAACCAGTTTCTATCCACAGTACTAAAAGAAGCATAGGATATTCACAGTAATTATCTGTGAAAGAGCTGGGTAAGTTGTCTAGCTCTTTCTCTCTGTGTGACCATGTCTGAATTTCTACTATACCATTAAGGTGGTTGCTTAGGAGGGAGATATGTGAGTCAATCATAACTTTTTACAGTTGGGTCTCATGTCAGCAGTCTGGAAGAATTTACCCAGCCTTCATTGCATATCACTTAATTCAAATCACCAAGATATTGAAATTCTTTCTAATAAGGAAAGTGGAAAACAGAAACAATTCTTGGACATAGTAAACATCTTAAATGAATTTCTGATGTATTTGTACACTTTACTTTAAAACATATTAAAAACTAAAATCTCACTTCAAATTAAATGAGACTTTGCAGAAATATGTTTCTCTTGATTTACTAATAGCCTTTCAATCACTGATGTATTCAGCAGTACTCAGGGTATATAAATAGCCATATTTAATCCTAAAGTGATTTCTTTCTTTAACTTATGTTTATGTTAAATATTTAATTTTTACATACCACTTGAAATTGTTTGCCATAATTAAACATGAAAAACTTGAGTATTTTCTATATTACACTGTTTTCTCACACAAAGTATCCCACTGGATTATGGTGGTATTATTTATTCTTATAAAAGTAATTTCAGACGAGATTGGGCGCGTGCAAATTTTGAATTTTTTTCCCATGATTATTAACCACATTTTTGTTAATGAATTTTTATTATGGAATCCTGGCATAACATATATTCTTAAATAGCCATATTTTTCCCAACGTTGAAGTCACTCCATAACAGATGGTCAAAAATCTGTCTTCAACAGCTGTCATATGGCTCTTTCTTTCTCTCCAGGTGCATTTATTCGCCTGCCTTCACCTGTAAGTTTTGAAAATCCCAGTGGATTGAATTAAACAAGTGTAATGAAGCTTGTAAAGAAAACCAAACTAGGAAATGATTTGTATTAACAAGGTTGATAGACTTTTCTGGTTTGAAGCATTATCTAGCCTGTGATATCATGTTTGTGTTATTATATCCACATCAACACTATGCATTGCCATCATTGTTAATTTGTGATACTCTGTTAGGCAAAACACGTTTAGTTTTCCACATGTGACATGCCTAGAAAGTATACACTGAGAAATACCCACTGCTATGGACACATAGCAATAACAATAACTTTGTACATGAAAAGAAGGAGCCCCAAAGACTTAGCTGGGATTAAATATGATAGGCATGTGAAAGGAGAAAGAAAAATAAAACCATAAACTGTTGAGTAGCACTGAACTTTGTTGATTAATGGGTAGTGGTACCAGAAATTGTAACCCACCTATAAAAAAGGGGGATAACAGCTAGCTTCAGTGGCTCACACTTGTGATCCCAACACTCTGGGGGGCCAAGGCACGTGGGTCTCCTGAGCTCAGGAGTTTGAGACCAGCCTGAGCTAGAGGGAGACTCTGTCTCTAAAAAAGTATTCAGGCATTGTGACGGGTGCCTGTAGTCTCAGATACTTCAGAGCCTGAGGCAATAGAATCACTGAGCCTGAGAGTGTGAGGTTGCTGTGAGCTATGACCCACCACACTCTACTGAGGGTGACAAAGTGAGACTCTGTCTTAAAAAACAGTGGGCAGTAATTTTGCACAGAAGTTCGGAAATGAAAGGTTAATAAAAGAAGCTCTTCTTTGATTAAAGATGGCTAAGAAGCAAATGTTCACAAGATACTGACTTGGATGAAGGCTTTATCAAAAGTACAAACCATAGGAGATGAGAAAGAAAGTGAAATAGGGCACCAGTATGTGTGACAAGCTGTGTACTCTTCCCTTGCTGAATCTTACATTGTTTCTCCGACATGCCTAGATAATAATAACTTATAAATAGGAGAATCTGGCTCAATATTAGACTATGGGGAGTGGGGGAGTAGGGGAAAGCAGCATTGCTAGAAAAGGGACAGTGTGTGCAAAGATAGAAAAGTACAAGGAGCTGGAGGGAAAGATGTTGACAAAAGTAAGCATAGAGTCAGATAAGATAGAAACAGAAATTCTCAGTCAGAAGTATGCTTGCAAGTAAAACTTTAAAACATAGTAAAGAAGACAAGCATTTTTTCATGTATCTGTGTACCATGTACCTGTCTTCTTTAGAAAAACTTCTGTTCAGGTCTCTTGCCCATAGTAAAATGGGATCACTTGTTCTTTTCTTATTAATAAGTTTGGGTTCTCTGTGGATTCTGGTTGTCAGACCTTTGTCAGAAATGTAACCTTCAAATATCCTCTCCTATTCTGAGGGCTGTCTACTTTCTTTACTTAGTGTGTTCTGGGCAGTGTAGAAGGTTTTTAGTTTGATCAGATCCCAGTAATGTATTTTTGGTATTGCTTCAATTGCTCATAATGTTTTCTCCCAGACCAATTTCTTTAAGTGTTTCTCTTGCACTCTTTCCAAGAATCTTTGTGATTTCATGTCTTAGATTTAAGTCTTTTATCAAGTGAGAATCAATTTTTGTTAGAGGTGAAATATGTGGGTCCAGTTTCAGTCTTCTACAAATTTCCAGCTAATTCTCTCAGCACCATTTGTTAAATACGAAGTCTTCCCCCCAATTTAAGTTTTTGATAGGCTTATGGAAGATCAAATGACAACAAGTGTCTGGATGCATCCCTTGGTTCTCAATTCTGTTCCATACATCTACCTCTTTATTTTTGTGTCAATACCATGCTGTTTTCATCACTATAGATTTGTAGTATAGTCTGAAGTCTTTTAGCATTATTCCACCTGATTTGTTTTTATTTCTGAGTAATGTCTTGGCTATTTGATTTTTTTCTGTTTCCATATAAAATGAAGTACTAGGTTTTCTAGATCTTTTAAGTATGACAGAGGTACTTTAATGGGGATTGCATTAAATCTGTAGATTGCTTTGGGTAGTATGGACATTTTAACAATGTTGATTCTTCCCAGACATGAGCATGGTATGTTTTTCCATTTCTTGACATGTTCTGCTTTTTTTTTCAGAGTTTGATAGTTCTCTTTATAGAGATCTTTCACATCCTTTGTTAGGTACACTCCCAGATATTCCATTTTCTTTGGGGAATAGAGTCCATGACTATTTTTTCAGCTTGACTATCATTGGTATATATGAATGCTACTGATTTGTGAGTATTGATTTTGTAGCCTGAGACACTGCTGTATTCCTTAATAATGTCTAAGAGTTTTGTGGTTGAGTCCTTGGGGTTTTCCAGGTATATGATCACATCATCTGTGAAAAATGAAAGTTTGATCTCCTCTGTCCCTGTATGGATACCCTTGATTGCCTTCTCTTGCCTTAATGCAATGGCTAAGACTTCCATTACAATGTTAAATAGCAGTGGATACAGTGGGAAACCATGTCTTGTTCCTGAACTGAGTGGAAATGATTTCAATTTTACTCCATTCAATATAATATTGGCTATAAGTTTACTATAGATGGCCTCTATCAGTTTAAAAAATGTCCCTTCCATACCTATTTTCTTCAGTGTTCTGATCGTAAAAGGATGTTTGATATTATCAAAAAAAATTTTTTTTGCATCATTTGAGAGGATCATGTGGTCTTTGTTTTTTAATTTGTTTATGTGATGTATTATATTTATAGATTTACGTATATTGAACCAGCCATGAGAGTCTGGGATAAAACCCACTTGGTTGTGGTGTATAATTTGTTTGATGTATTGCTGGAAAGAAGTTGGGAGAACACTCAGGGATCTAAAAATTGACCTGCTGTTGGATCCTGCAATTTCTCTATTAGGAGTATATCCAAAAGACCAAAAATCGCTTTACACAAAAGATATTTTTTGAATAGATTAATAAATTGTGGTATATGTATACCATGGAATACTACGTAGCCTAAAAAAAAGACTGAACTTTTACCTCATTTATATTTACATGAAGGGATCTGGAACATATTCTCCTGAGCAAAGTATCTCAAGAATGGAGGTAAAAGTATCCAATGTACACAGTGCTTTGATGAAACCTACTTATATTTACTCACACTTTCTTATGAAAGCTACAACACAACTAGCCCAGGATGAAGGAGACAAATGGAATGGGAAGGGAGCAGAAGGGGGATGTTTGATAGAGGGAGGGTAAAAGGCTGGGCCACACCTATGGAGCATATGACAAGAATACAAGTCAAATCTGTCAAGTGTAGAACATAAATGTCTTAGCACAATAATCTAGTAAATGAGGTGAAAGCTATGTTGATTGGTTTGATCTAACCACATCAGATTTTATATATAAAAAAAAAATCAACACATTGTACCCCACATATGCATAAATGCATTCATAATCAATGTGTATTTGATTTAAAAAAATAAAAAATAGTAAAAATCAGAACAAAAATAATACCAAGAAAGATAAGAATAAAAAGTATCAAACTTTGCTACACTGACAGATAAACATACATTATACTAGAACTCGTGAAAAATGTCTCAATATTACAAATGAGAAGTAGAAAGTAAAATCCAGAAAATTATTGGAGAAAGTCAGGAAACAAATTTACACAAGTGAAAACTAAGTAAACCCACTCTCCTGAAAGAAGTAAAATTTATTCTGTGAATAAAATGTTACTTAAATATTAAGAAATCCATTGATACTATACACAAAATAAATTTAAAGAAAAAACTATGTGATTATTTTCTTAGAGGTTTAGAAACCATTTCAAAATATTCAACAGTTATTTATAGTTTAAATAAAGGACCCAAGAAAATATAATAGAAATGGAGAAGCCTATCAAAACATGATTTCATATATGTATATATAATTATTTTATATTTATGAAAAATATATAAGTATATGTATATACTATACACACACATACACGCACACACACACATATGTGTGTGTGTGCGTGTATGTGTGTGTGTGTCTGTGCACTATGTCTTAAGACCAGTATGTAAATTCATATATAAACACCATGAACATGTAGTGGAGTTATGAGCTCCTGGAGTTAACAGAAAATTTGAGGCATGTGAATGTATAAAAAAAAATTTTCTTATAACTACATCTATATTTTATATATTTTTAAATTTTATAATTATTATTTATAAATTTTATTATAAATACAACTATATTTTTCTTCTCTTTTATTTCTTCTTTGCTTTTGCTTTTCTTGTTTCCTCTCTCTCTGTAAAAGAGAACAAAATAATATTCTTAAAAAAGTTAGTCCTCTGTTATTGACATTAGAGTCTCATTTTTTAAGTGTAGTCCCCAAAAATTTAACAAAATTTGCTTTGTAGACATTATACCTCTCTTTAAGAAATTATTATTATTATTATTATTATTTGAGACAGAGTCTCAGGCTTTCGCCATGGGTAGACTACCATAGCATCACAGCTCACAGCAACCAAACTCTTGAGCTTAAGCAATTCTCTTGCTTCAGTCTCCCAAGTAGCTCAGACTACAGGCGCCCGCCACAATGCCTGGCTATTTTTGGTTGTAGTTGTCATTGTTGTTTTGCAGACCAGGGCTGGATTCAATCCTGCTAGCTCTAGTGTATGTGGCTGGTGCCCTAGCCACTGAACTACAGGCACCCAGCCTCTTTAAGAAATTTCGTTTCAGCTACTGAAATTATATATTTTTATGTATGTAATAACTTTTCTAAAAATAAAAACAATTAAAAAAATTCTAAAATTAAAAAAATATTAAATATCAAATTGCACTTAGATTCCTAGTTAATGAAGTTTCTAAACAAATATTATAATAATTGGGTCAAATGTAAACCAAAATGTATTCAATCTCAAATTGTGCTCAGATCCCTAGTTAATGAAGTTTCTAAACACATATTACAATAATTTGGTCAAATGTAAACCACAAAAAAAATCTTCTACACTATTCCATTCTACCTAGTGTACGAGGGCACATAATTGGGTGCATGGAATATGAAAATATGTTGGCTTAAGTATGAATAAATCAAAAGTAAATGGATGATATCGAAAAAATGAATAATTAACGTATAATTATATCTTACTTATTTTTTTTATTATAGATAAAAATATGCACCATAGATGTGGCCCAACCCATCACCCTCCCTCCATCCAAACCTCCCCCCTCTCTTCCCCTTCCTTGGTCCTTTCCTCAAAGTCTTGTGGTATATTTGGGTTATAGCCTTCATGTGAAAGCTATAGTTTAGCTTCATAGTAGGGCTGAGTACATTGGATACTTTTTCTTCCATTCCTGGGATACTTTGCTAAGGAGAATATGTTCCAGCTCCATCCATGTAAACATGAAAGAGGAAAAG
>CAUYPK010071537.1:0-25676 GCA_963574355.1 Loris lydekkerianus | reverse complement strand
GGAAAATTCTCCTCCAAAATCTCTTGGAGTAGAGCATCTGTACCTTTAGGACCATCCTCTTCTCCTTCAGGAATGCCCATAAGATGAATGTTTGATCTTTTGGAGTGATCCCACAACTCTCTCAGAGAATGATCAGTTTTTGCTCTTCATTTATCTGCCTCTTTGAGTGTTTGGGAAAGTTCAAAAGCTTTGTGCTCAGTTTCAGAGATCCTTTCTTCTGCCTGGTCAATTCTATTACTGAGGGATTCTACTGTATTTTGGAGCTCCTCAACTAACTTTTTTGTTTCCTTGAGCTCTGCTATCTGTTTTTTTCTTTATGTCTATATCTTTAGTGACTTGGACTTTGAATTCATTAATTTCTTGAGACAACTTTGGAACTACTCTTTGGAATTCAATTTCCGTCTTTTCTTCCATTCTATTTATGTTATTTGCAATCCATATTCTGAATTCAATTTCTGACATTGCTGCCATTTGTCTATGCTTGGAATTTTCAGTTGTATCTCCTTTTTCATTTCTTGGGGTGGGTGGGGGGGGGTTTGTTCTACTCTGGTTATTCATGTTGCCATACTTCTTCTGTTGGGTCCACCCCATGTTTACTTTCCACTGTTTGGTTATTAGAACTGGTAGGGTGAGATTGAATTGGGGTTCCCAGGCAATCTTACAAAGGCCCCTTTCAGAGTTTTGGCCAGAGACTCTGAAGACCTACTTGGTGAGATAGTACAGGCTAGCTCTGTTTTGATATCAGCCAAACTCTACCCTATCCTAAGAAACCATACTATTAGATTTAAATCTCAACTGTGAAGAGACACAAACAGTTGTGGTGCCCAGCTCCTACCCTTCAGTTATTTTCCACTACAGAACTTCAAAGGTCAACCTCAGAATGTCCCAGAGTACAAAGCCACAGACATGGGTTCCAACCAAATTGTCTCTGGCAGTGCAAACCCTGCCCAACAGAGAGGGATTCAAGGACAAGTATCTGTTCAATTTTATGCCTGGTGGGGTGGTGTCTAGGTTCATAAGTGGGACCTCCCTGGAGAAAGAGACCTGGAGTTTAGTGGCTCTCTCCATTGAGGTAAAATGAGAGGTCTTTTGTTCTCTGCTCCATCGCAGATATCCTGCAGCAAGTCTCCTGCTTGGGGGAGGAGTCTCCCGTCCTCTAGTCAATAGGCTTTGTACCTGTAATTTGTTTTCTTGAATGCTCTTCCTTGGAGTTACAGCTTGCCAAACTTCTTTCTTGGTTCAGCTCCCTGTCTTTGGCTTTGTAGAGTCTAATTCTGTTCATTTCTTCTTCCTCTGCTCAGGAGCCTCTGATGAGGGTTGCTACCAGTCCGCCATCTTCTCTTCTTTATGTTTAAAAGATATTTTTGCAGGATATAATATTCGAGAGTTACAGTTCTTTTCCTTCAGCACTTTGAGTATGTTATGCTACTCACTCATGGCCTGTGAGGTTTTCACTGAGAAGTCTGTTGCCAGCTGTATTTGTGCTCCTTTATATGATTTTTTTTTTCTTTTTTCTTGCTTCTTTTAGAAACTTTTCTTTGTCTATCACCTTTGGGAGGTGATTATTACATGCCTTGAGGAAGTCTTGTTAGGTTTAAATCTGCTTGGTATTCTATGACCTTCTTGTACATGGATATTGATATCTTTCTCCAGGTTTGTAAAGTTCTCTGTTATTATTTTTTTGAATAAACTTTCTACTCTAATCTTTCTACCTCCTCTATAAGGACAAAAACTCCTAGCTTTTCCTTTTTGAGCCTATGTTCTAGATCTTGCATGCACACTTCAGTTTTTTAAAGTTTTTTTTTTCATTTTTTCTCTCTGACTATGTATTTTCAAATAGCCTGTCATCAAGTTCACTGATTTTTTTTTTTTTTTTTTTTTTTTTTGGCTTGGTCAATTCTGTGATGAGGACTCTGATGCATTTCTTGATTTTTCAATTGAATTCTTCATCTCTAGAATTTCTGCTCAGTTGTGTTTATTGTTTCAATCTCTTTTGTTAAATCTCTCTGATATGCTTCTTAATTCCTTCTCTGTATTGTCTTGAAGCTCACTCAATTTCTTCAGGACAGATATCTTGAAGTCCCTGTTTGAGAAGTAACATATCTCCATCACTCCAGGACTGGTCACTGGCACCTTATTTAGTTTGTTTGGTGAGGTCATGTTTTCCTGGATGTTCTTGATGCCTGTGGATGTTCATCAATATCCAGGCAGTAAAGAGTTAGGTATATATTTTAATCTTCACAGTCTGCGCTTGTCTGAATCTGTCCTTCTTGAGAAGCCTGTCCAGGTATTCAAAGGGAATTGAGCATTGTGATCTAAGTCCTTAGTCATTGTAGCCATTTCAGTACTGGGGGTACCTCAGTCAGTGCTGTGACTGTTGCAGATTCCTGGTGGTTTTGCCTTGATGGACTTGAGTAAGATATGGGAGAATTCCCTGGATTACTAGGCAAAGTTTCTCACTTTATTCCCTCACTCTCTATGCTGGGGCAGGAGTGATATGGGCACTCCCTTGTGGCCACTAGCACCAGCTCACACCTGAAGTCAACGTAGTCTCACCCAAAGCTCATGGTGACATTGCCTGTCTACTTTTGATGTTTATTCAAAGCCCAAGGGCTCTTTAGTCAGCTGGTGGTGAATCTCATCTGGACTAGGTCCTTTTATTCAGGGCAACATGTTTTCTTCTGGCTTAGGCTGGGTCCAGAAATGCCATTCAGAAGTATGGCCTGGATTTGGGGGTTTTAGGAGTCTGCTTGGTACTTTATTTTACTGTGGCTGAGCTGTACCCAACTTGCAAGACAAATTCCTCTTTCATTTTCTTTCCTTAAGTGGGAGAAGACTCTCCCTGAACCACACTTCCTATAATGGGGGAGGGGTGACACAGGCATCAGTTTGGTGGCTGCTGCTGATGTCTCACTGCGTCACGTGCATCTCAAATCCATTGGCTCAGAGCTGGCATAGCCATGGGTATTGCCCAAGGACCGCAGCCTTTGTGGGCCGACTGTCTTATGAATTTAGTCCAGGCCCCCACTGTTCTTTATCAGCCGGTGGTGGGGTAGCCAGAACTTGGGTTTGGGGACAGAGAATTTCCCTCTGGTGGGCTGGTCTAAATGCTCTCTTCATAGGCACTGGAAGAATTCTGCCCTGTGCTGTGTTCTTCTGTGCCAGGGAGGCCCTCAGTTTCAACGCACCCCCACAATCCCCATGCACACAGATTCTTTCTCCAATTGTTGTGCTAGCATGGCACTGCTGGGGGAATGGGGTGGGGGTGGCATAGGCAAGGCAAAGCTGTCTTTTTTGCCCTCTTCAGTGTATCTTTTCTTGACAAAATGTTAACACCGGGTAGTATTAATGCTTGCTTGACTTTTGGTTCTCCTAAAGGTGCTTGCTTACATGGATGGGTGTTGAATTTGGTGTTGTGTTGAAGGGTGATCACTGAAGATTTCTGCGTGAGCATCTTACTTTGCCCCTCCACATCTCTTGATAAGGTAAACAGACTAAGGGGTACAGGAAAAATTGTATGAATGTTGATTAATTTGAGGTTCCCATTCCAAATCTGTTTATAATTATCTTACTGTTTTCTTTACCAGTGAGTTCAGAATAAAAGCTGTTCTCTACAGTAAACACAGGCCAGTGAAAACTTACCGAAAAGTAGTAGAGGATGTGAAGTGGATAGATACAGAATAAAGTAATAAAAAGTAGTTAACATGTATCCAGTGGCTAGTATGGCTCCTGAAGCTAACTTGTTAAGGTCATGTAGTTAGTGTCAGAACAGGATGTAAACCTAGGTATATCTGACTCCAAATCCCATGCTGTTTACTCCTACAAGATGATGAGAGGACATTTGGGAAAGACTTACATAAACATAAATTGGAGAAAATGTAATATCTCTCAGTTCTTGATATGCTTCTTTTTAAATGAGAGGGAAAGAGGTGAAGTTTCAGATGGGTAACTCTAACTGTACTTCCTACAGGTGAGGTGCTACAGTGTTGATCAACTGTAATGGGAATGAGGTGGAAACAAGGTAAAGTCACTGCACTGTTATACGTGAAGGATGTGGCTCTCAAATCTCCTCTCCTTTGGTTCTCAACTCTTTGAACAGGGATGAGGGAGTGTTTATATCTAGAAGCAAATCCCTAGCAAAGTAGACAAGAAATCAGAAGCAACCAGATCAAAGCGGTTTCTATGAAACTGTAGGACTCTGGGAAAATCACTTAGCTTTTGTCAGCTTTACTTCCTCTATCTGTAAAATGGGGGTTGTAGCATGTGGCAAACCTACTTGACAGGCTTGTTATGAGAACCAAATGAGACTGTGAGTTTACCTGTGATTACTCTTTTGAGAGATCTGGTAGCAGGCAAGACCTTTAGTTTTGGTGGAGTAAGGGCCTTGGAAGATGGCATCCTAATAGTGAGTTGAGTGCCCTTAACTCCCGAGTCTGACCCCATCCCTCCTGTACACAGACACATACACTCTCAGTGACCCCCTTCACCCCTTCCACCACCCAAAGCCTCTGCTTCCCAAGCCCTGGAAAATACCACTCCCCAACAAAAACTATTAGGAAAACTTTTAGAGGAGTGGGAACTCCTGACAGGGCTGGGCCCCATTTTTGGTAATGTGCTGGTAGGATGTTTGAGAATTAGTCTGAAAGTCATTACTTTTCCCCTAAATGGATTTTTTTTTTTCCTGGAAGGCCATAAAAATAGAAGAGATTAAAATTTTTACTGGGTTGATCAGGTTACACACATCCTCTAGCCTGATGCATCACAAACAAGAAAATAATAAAAGGCATTTACACAGAGTCTTTTTTTGCCAGGGGTCGTCTCAACACATCATAAAACATTAGGACATGACAAGTAGGAGATTGGGATCAGCTGTGCTTATAAACCAGCACTCACTCACAGCCTGTGCATTTCGGGTGGGAGAAAACTTGGATGGGTTCTCGGGGTTGCATAAACAGGCCTTGTGAAGCGGTGAGAGTGCACTCTGGGACCACCCTTTCCCTGCAGACTCAAGGAAAACTGGATTCTAGTTTGCCTGTGGCTGCTCTGACCAGAAGCTTCAGGCCCCATCTGTTCCTGGTATTAAAAGCATCCAAGATGCAGGCCATGACATTTTACCCAGTGTCTGAAGCTCTTTAAATTCAGTCTTTGAGAAAACTAGGCTGGAAGAATGATGTTATCAACAAAAATGATGATTTCCTTTGGAGGAAGTTGAAGAGTTCAGTTTGTGACAGTATTTCAGACATCGTTTATTTTAAACTTGTTGACGCTTACTCAGAGTTCATCCTCTGTGGCTGGATGGGGAGCAGGGTAGAAAGGGACCCACGTTTCAATCCACCTGACACTTGCCTTTGCCTATATTCGATCACAAGATTTGCCATTGACTTGTTTCTGTCATCTAGACTATAAATTTATTGATCTATTGATATATTAGCGTTCATAAATGTCTGTCTTAAATATACTCAACCTCAATACAGGCCTCATTAATTCCCCTGGATTTAAAAATCATCCTTTCATTGATATACTTTCATCCCAAATTATAGGATCTGTCCTTGGTAATTATCCACTTGATGTATTCATGAATATCTCATGAAAATATCAAAGTCAAAATGCCAAAAATGTCACTGAACTCTGTTCCCCACCAGTCTGTCCTTCTGACGCATCATTAAATTTTCTCCACCTCAGTAAGTGTCACCACATCTACTTAGTTATTCAAGCTGGAAACCTAGAAGTCATATTTCATTCTCTCCTTTCCTGACCTTGGCATTGAATTCACTGTCAAAATCATCTGTAAAATGTATCTCAAATTCTTCTACTTTGGTTTATTACCTTAGTCCAGGTTAATATCATCTATCATCTGGATACTACAAACAAGCTTCCAAATGATCCTGTTTGCATTCTTTCCCCCAACAACCCATTCTCTTATTCTCTAAATAATACTCTTTTCTCCACATCAAGACTCTAACCCACTTCCTACTTTCCTTTGTGGGTTACAAGGAAATCCCAGACCTTTCTAAAATCCAGAACTATTATGCATATTATATATGTGTGTGGTTTAATATTATATATACAGTTATATATGTACATAAATACACATGTACACACACAAATTCATACCACCTCTTTTTTCCTAAAAAATCCACAATTTTATTATTGAACTTAAAAATTTAATGTATTAAAATATTAAATATTTTTGAGTCAATATTCAGTTTCCAAAATATATAATAATATCATAGTTTTAATAGTTTTTAAATATTAAGGTCTGAATAAGGTCAATGGATTGTGATTGGTTATGTTTCATAACTATTTAATTATTATTTATTTTTAGACAGAGTCTCACTATGTCACCTTGATAGAGTGCTATGGCATCACAGCTCACAGCCACCTCTAACTCTTGGGCTTAAGTGATTCTTTTGCCTCAGCCTCCCAAGTAGCTAGGACTATAGGTGCCTGCTACAATGCCCAGCTATTTTTTTGTTGTTGCAGTTGTCATTGTTGTTTAGCTGGCCAGGGCTGGGTTCGTACCCTCCAGCCTTGGTGTATGTGGCAGGTGCCATAACCACTGTGCTACGGGCACTGAGTCTTCATAAACCTTTTAAATTGCTAGGTCCCCCCAACTGTTTTTTCCCTTACAAGTTATTTGTTAAAGAAATTAAATTATTCTTCCTGAATTTCTCACAATCTGGATTTTTATTATTGCATATCTTCAGTATATTTTAACATATCCCTTTGTTGCAGTATTTCTTATATATTGGTTGATGAATTTAGAGACTTGACTAGATTTAGGTTTGATTTTTTGGGGGGGGATGATTACTTCATAGATGGTATTATATTTTTTTGTTAGAAGACGTGTGATGACTGATTGTCCCTCAACTATTAATTAAATGCCTAGATATTTACTTCATGAGATGCTGTAAAAATAAATTTTACATCGGGGGGCATCAGGCAACCCGAGAGGGATGGAGCTTCCAGGGTCACTCAGAGCCCACAGGCACTGTGACACCCACAGGTGGTGACCCTTGGACCCTAAGAACCACCCAGGTGGCCACAGACGGGCAAGGGAGGAAGCATAAAAGTATCCAAAGGACAGTGGTTCTCTGAGAACTTGATAGCTCTTGCTGCAGGGAGTGGAGGTTATAGCAGTGGCCAAGGCCCCAGGAGAGGGGAAGCTCTGTGGGCGTGGGCTTGGAGGGATTCATTCCACCGTCCTGTTGGGACTCGGTAAGTAGCAGGTCAGCAGAAATCCAACCCCTGTGAGACACATCCAAGGTGAGAGGTTCAAATGATAGGATTGGGGCTTCCTGAGGCTCCAGACTTCTCCTTCAGGAAGAGTAGCCTAGTCCCGGCTGGGACCTCAGGAGGACCTGGTATTAAATATGTTATAATACTGTGCACACAGGCAGGGTTCACATTCCTTGTGTTTGGTAGGGACTAGGCCTGGGCCCTACAGCAATGCCACTGTCCCCTGAGATAGCTACAGCGTAGGCACTGCTGAGGGTGCTCAGCAGCCCTGGTGCCACCAAGCTCCCCAGCAGTCTCAAAGTCCAGGAGCTGAAGGGGCATAGGAGTCTGAGGCTCAAGCTTTCTTGGTCTTGTTTCTGTTCTTCTGGAGTTTAGTGTACGCAACTTTGAGTGTGGTCAAGAAATTGCTGAGGAAGAGGATGAGGAACATGAGCACCAGCACAAACACCTGCCATGCTCTGCATTCCTTGTGCATTGACTGCATTGTAGAGCTGCCAGAAGTGGCCACAGAAGAGGAAAGGCAGGAGGAAGGTGAGGCTGAGCCACATCCAGGGCCAGAAGCCCTCCACACTGAGGTCCAGGTGATTCCTTTCCCCTTGGGCCTGCACCCGGTAGAGGCAGCCCCTCTGGTAATAATATTGTGGGAACTGGACACAGCTCTGAAAAACTAAAAATGCTAAAAACTTCTGATAAATCGGTCCTTTAGGCCAGGTCAGCATCACTCCAACAGGCATGTGGAGACGTAATGGTGAGACACCTACCAGCCTCTAATTCCTGAGCCATTGCTGATGAGGATGCTCTCCTGGATCATCAGGGTGCATACCATACCAGCAGGAAGTTAAAGACCTCGCGAGTCACCCTGTAGTGGAGTGCAAATCGACACGCCACAGCACCCAGGAGCAGGATGACAGTCAGGTAGAGCTTGAATTTCTCATACTTGTCCTTTCTGGCAAACTTGGCCCGGTTGTTGGGGAGAGTCACCTTCACATTGCCAAGCACCAGATTCAGGTAGAGCCCGTTCTTCTTGGGCAGTAGGCCTTCAGGTCAAAGAAGACATTCTGCAGTTCCTTGCAGTCGGTAGAGATCTGCTTAATGAGCTCCACCTCCTCTGACTGGCGTGGTGCTTGCCCCTCTGGAGTGGGTGTGTCAGGTCCTTGAGGCGTTTCTTCTGCTTACTGTTGGAACCACTGCCCAGAGTTTGCAGTGCACTCAGCTCCTCCAGCTTTTGCTTGTAGATCCTGTATGTCTCCTGAAATTCCTGAAATGCTCCCTCCAGCTCGTGCCATTCGCGCTCGCACATTGTGCAGTGGTGCAGGGCAGCAGCTGCTGCTACTCCTGTGCATAGCCCGATAGCCTCCAGCACTCCACAGCCACCCGCTCGCTCCCGGGCTGCCCTCCCAGTTTTAAAATTAAAAGTAGATAAATTGAACTTCTTCAATTGAATAAAAAACTTTTGTGTTGTAAATGATCTCATCACAAAAATTAAAAGAAATCTACAGAATAGGAGAAAATATTTTCAAATCATATATTGAAAAAGAAACTGGCATATGAAATATGTAAGGAACTCTTATTGCTCAATAAAAAAAGACAAATGAACCAATTTAAAAAGAGGCAAAAGATTTGAGTAAATATTTATCCAAGGAAGATAAAAGTGAACAAGAAGGACGTGAAAAGAACCTCATCCTTATTAGTCATTACAGAAATGTATATCAAAAGCAAAACAAGATTCCACTTGGCACCCAGTAGGATGTTTATAATAAAAAAGATGACAAAGCTTATAGGACATTGAGACCGTCATATACTGCAGATGGAAATGTAAAATTTCCAAAAGAAAAATATAAAGGGTGTTGTTTATGAAGAAGGACAATGATGCAAGATGAAAGTGCTGCGATGAAGCAAGAAAAGGAGAGCAAGGCATGTGGCAAATATGTAGGTGACCATTAACTATATAATGCAATAATAATATCTTGTGGGGTTTAAGAACTATATGCACATATGACAATAATACATATACTTATGGGTTAAAGTACTCCAAGACCCTTTTGTGTCTCAATAGGAAAGTAAAGATTAGAATCACACTTTAACATGTCAAGGATGCATTAGGATAATCATTTAGAGTGGAAAAGTGTGTGCAACTTCCAAACAAGTAGATTAAAAATGTAGCATGATAGAAAAGAAATCAATCTAAAAGGAAACATGAAAGGAGGGGAAGAGGAATATAGAACAGGTGGCTTAAATAAAAGCACATAATAAGATGACAGATTTAAATCCAAATATATATGAGTAATTTCACTTAACGTAAATGGACCAAGTGCTCAAGTTAAAAGACAAAGTTTTTTTTTTAGATTGAATTTAAGAAAAACCCATTATAGGCTTTTTATAACAGAACGATTGAAAAGATTAAAAATACAAGGTTACAAAAAGGTTAAAAGTAGAAGAATGGACAAAGAGATATCACAGTTATCTTTTACTTATTTTTATCACAACCAAAAAAAAAGCTGGTGTAGTCATATTATTATCAGATGAGTAGATTATTTATTTATTTATTTATTGTTGGGGATTCATTGAGGGTACAATAAGCCAGGTTACACTGATTGCATTTGTTAGGTAAAGTCCCTCTTGAAATCATGTCTTGCCCCCAGAGTGTGTGGCACACACCAAGGCCCCTCCCCTCCCCCGCCGTCGCTCTCTCTGCTTTTTCTTCCCATCCCCCAAGACCTTAATTGTCATTAATTGTCCTCATATCAAAATTGAGTACATAGGATTCATGCTTCTCCATTCTTGTGATGCTTTTCTAAGAATAATGTCTTCTACTTCCATCAGGTTAATAAGAAGGATGTAAAGTCTGCATATTTTTTATAAGCTGAATAGTATTCCATGGTATACATATACCACAGCTTGTTAATCCATTCCCGGGTTGTTGGGCATTTAGGCTGTTTCCACATTTTGGCGATTGTAAATTGAGCTGCAATAAACAGTCTAGTACAAGTGTCCTTATGATAAAGGTATTTTTTTCCTTCTGGGTAGATGCCCAGTAATGCAATTGCAGGATCAAATGGGAGGTCTAGCCTGAGTGCTTTGAGGTTTCTCCATACTTCCTTCCAGAAAGGTTGTACTAGTTTGCAGTCCCACCAGCAGTGTAAAAGTGTTGCCTTCTCTCCACATCCACACCAGCATCTGCAGTTTTCAGATTTTGTGATGTGGGCCATTCTCACTGGGGTTAGATGGTATCTCAGGGTGGTTTTGATTTGCATTTCTGTAATATATAGGGATGATGAACATTTTTTTATGTGTTTGTGAGCCATTCATCTGTCTTCTTTAGAGAAAGTTCTATTCATGTCTCTTGCCCATTGATATATGGGATTGTTGGCTTTTTTCACGTGGATTAATTTGAGTTCTCTATAAATCCTAGTTATCAAGCTTTTGTTTGATTCAAAATATGCAAATATCCTTTCCCATTGTGTAGGTTGTCTCTTTGCTTTGGTTGTTGTCTCCTTAGCTGTACAGGAGCTTTTCAGTTTAATGAAATCCCATGTGTTTATTTTTGTTGTTGCAATTCTGGCTTTTCCTTTTGACTTTGAAATGTAGAGAACAAGTGGGACTTGTGAAATGGAAGTTTTTGATATGTTTTAAAAACATGGATAATGTTAGTGCCTTACAGCTTTTCTCCTGAGGATGACATTAGATACTATATGCGAAGTGTTGAGAACGTACAATGTTGATGGTGATGTGGAAGGAGGGAGGTGGTCAGTTGGGGCTTTCCTGTCATGTGAGAATACAGCTACAGAGATACAGGGGTGTGTTTGAATTTTACTTTATTTCTGAACTAGTTGACTTACTTTCTTTCCTACACTTCTTAGCACAAACCCAAAGTAATAGTGATTCCATGCCACCTGCTGGAGTAATTGTAAACAAGCCACATCCCATAACCGTGACTACTTCTATTCCTCCATCGTCTCGAAAAACAGAAAGTGGAGTAAAGAAACCTAACATAGCAGTTGTAGAAATGAAGTCGGAAAAAAAGGATCCTCCTCAGCTTACTGTACAGGTATGCAAGGATGAATGAGAAGAAAATTTTAAGTAAAAAAAAAAGATGGTTTAACATTAGTACTTAAGTTCCACTAAATTGCTTCATGAAGATACTGCTTTTAAATTTATTTTTTAAAATGTATTCTTTTTTTTGTGAGACAAAAGTATTACTTTGTTACCCTCTGTAGGGTGCTATGGCCTCATAGCTCACAACAACCTCTAACTGTTGGGCTCAAGCAATTCTCTTGTTTCAGCCTCTTGAGTAGCTGGGACTACAGGTGCCCACCACAATGCCTGGCTGTTTCTTAGAAATGGGGTCTCACTCTAGCTCAAGCTGGTCTTGAAATACTGAGCTCAGGCAGTCTACCCACCACAGCCTCCTAGAGTGCTGAAATTATAGGCCTGAGCCACTATGCCCAGCCTAATTGATTTTTTTTTTGAGACAGAGTCTGACTTTGTCACACTGGTTGGAGTGCAGTGTTATGATCATACCTCACTGTATCCTTGAACTAACTCCTACACTCAAAGTTATACTCCTAGCTTAGCCTCTTCGGCAGCTAGGACTGTAGGTACTTGTCTCCCAGCCTGGTTAATTGAAAAAATTTTTTTAGGGACAGTGTCTTGCTGTATGCCCAGGCTGCTGCAGAACAATTGACCTCAAGTTATGTTCCTGCCTCAGCTTCCTGAGTAGCTGGGATATAACAGGTGTCAGCTATTGCACCTGCCTTTGTTCCTTCATTTTTACAACCATGATATTCATAGTATGTATCTCTATTTTTGTTCTGCATGGTTTAAACTACTCTTCTAGGTCAATGACTTATATCCAGATAACTCAATGATTTTTTTTTTTTTTTTTGAGACAGTCTCACTTTGTTACTCTCAGTAGAGTGCTGTGGCCTCATAGCTCACAGCAACCTCAAACTCTTGGCCTTAAGTGAGCCTCCCAAGTAGCTGGGACTATGGGTGCCCACCACACTGCCTGGCTAGTTTTAAAGATGGGGTCTTCCTCTGGCTCAGGCTGGTCTCAATCCTGTGAGCTAAGGCAATCCACCTACCTCGGCCTCCCAAGTGCTGGCATTATAGGCATGAGCCACCACGGCTGGCCCTCTATTTTTTTTTTTTTCTTTTAAGCTAGAGTCTCACTCTGTTGCCTTGGTGTCATAGCTCACTGCACCCTCAAGCTCCTGGGTTCAAGCTATCTTTTTGCCTCAGCCTCCCAAGTAGCTGGGACTACAGGTGCCTGCCATAACGCCTAGTTAGTTTTGCTCTATTTTTAGTAGAGACAGAGTCTCTTGCTCTTGCTCTTGCTCAGGCTGGTCTCAAGCTCCTGAGCTCAAACAGTTCACCCACCTTGGCATCCCAGAGTGCTAGGATTACAGGCATGAGCCTCCACACCTGGCCTCAGCGATATTCTAAATGGAATTATTGAACAGTATGTTGTAATTAATTAAGAAAAGAATTAATGTGTATACTTACATAATTAATACTTCAAACTTTCCACAAACATATATGAGAAGACTTGAATGTGGTTGGGTACAGTGGCTGGTATCCATAATCCCAGGACTTTGGGAGACTGAGTTGGGAGAATCACTTGAGGCCAAGAATTTGAAACCAGCCTGGGCAACATAGCAAGACTTCATCTCTTAAGGAAATAAAAAATTAGCTAGGCATGGTGGTATAGCTGTAGTCCTAGCTACTTGGAGGCTCATTGGGGAGGATTGCTTCAGCCCAGGAATTCAAGGTTACAGTGAGCTATGACTGAGTCACTGTACTTTAGTCTGGGTAACAGAGCAAGACCCTGTCTCTACCAATAAATTTTGAAAAAAGGAGATTTCAACAAAAGCAGAGAGAACTTCTTTTTATATGTGAAGACTAAGTATGCAAGTTTTCTATTATTCCCAAGTTAATATATTATTTTAGGGAAATTCTAGTTAATAACAACAGTGAAATTTTTTTTTTTTTGTAGAGACAGTCTCACTTTATCATACTTGGTAGAGTGCTATGGCATCATAGCTCACAGCAACCTCCAGCTCCTGGGCTTAGGTGATTCTTTTGCCTCAGCCTCCCAAATAGCTGGGACTACAGGCACCTGCCACAACGCCTGACTATTTTTTTGTTGCAGTTTGGCCGGGACTGGGTTCAAACCCGACACTCTCGGTATATGGGGCCAGCGCCCTATCCACTGAAACACAGGTGCTGCCTGAAATTATTATTATTATTTTTTAACTTGAACTTTAGGATCACTCTGATCTGAAAGAACAGAGGGTTTAGAAAAGTTAAAGTGTTTTGATACTGGTCCAGAATAACAGAGTATTTCAGAAATAGCCTTGGTTATTTAGAAAAAATGTAATTTGTAGTAAATAACTGGAGAATTTATTTATAATTCTGAATTTCACTAAGTTGTTTTTATTAAGTAGTAATTCCAGAAAATAAAACTCATTCTATATACAAAAAAAAAAGCGGATTTAATTTTTTTTTTTAATTTTTTTTTTTTTTGAGACAGAGTCTCATTATATCACTCTGGGTAGAGTGCTGGGGCATCACAACTCACAGCAACCTCAAACTCTAGGCTTAAGTGATTCCCCTTCCTCAGCTTCCCAAGTAGCTGGGACTACAAGTACCTACCACAATGCCCAGCTGTTTTTTGGTTGAAGTTGTCATTGTTGTTTAGCAAGCGTGGGGCCAGGCTCAAACCCACCAGCCTCAGTGAATGTGGCTGGCACCCTACTCACTGAACTTGAGGCGCTGAGCCAAAAGAAAGGATTTAATATGATAAATCAGTGGGAAATAGGATTCTTGCAAATGAAATAATACATGTTGTAATTGGTTTAATAGTGTGGAAAGAAGATTAGTTTTAGACTCAGTTCCTACTGTATAGTAAATGGGTGCTAAATAGGCAATAAACTATAACTACAAAATATAAAAACATACAAAAATTAGAAGATACTTATATGAAATGTTTATTAAAACTCAAACTATATCTAGATAAGAGAGAAGGGTTTTTTTTGTTGTTGTTTGTTTTTGTTTTTTGAGACAAAATCTCAAGCTGTTGCCCTGGGTAGTGCCGTGGCATCATAGCGCACAGTCGTCGCAAACTCTTGAGCTCAAATGATCCTCTTGCCTCCAGTTTTCTATTTTTAGTGGAGACAGGGTCTCACTTTTGCTCAGGCTGGTTTTGAACTCGTGAGCTCAAGCAATCCACCTGCCTTAGCCTCCCAGCGTGCTAGGATTACAAGCATGAGCCACCTCACCTGACCAGAAAATATAGATTTGAATCTATACAATCTAAAGCTTACATATGTAAAAAAGTCGAAAATAAAAAGGAAAACAGCATACAGGAAGAGCAGGTGAAAGATAGATGATATTAATAGTAAAGGATTAATTTTGATCTCTAATTTAGGTAAGGTTTGTGTAAAACTTAGAATTAATTACCGTATGTACTCGAGTATAAGCCGAGTTTTTCCGGCACAAAATCTGTGCCGAGTTTGGGTTTTTCGGCACAGATTTTGTGCCAAAAAAACTCAGCTTATACTCGAGTATGTACGGTATTTTTTTTTGTTGCAGTGGTTTGGACTGCAATTTGCCCGTAATTACCAAAAAATTTAAATATTCATACCCCAAGGCCCAATAAGTTGATCTAATATCTGGTACCTGGCATAATGAAATAACTTCAGGTTTAGAAGAAAACCTTACACACTTATGAAGTTTCTTGTAGTGATATGTACACACACACACTCAGTAGAACCTCTGTAAGTTGACCATCCAAGGGACTGCAAACAAAATGGTCAACGTACAGAGGTGGTCAACGTACAGAGGTGGTCAACGTAAAGAACTAGGTTTGCTGTACTCAGACCTACGTGTAAACTGATACATGTGCATGCTCAGTCTATGAAAATTAGGTCGACTTCAGGAGGGATCAATCTAGGGAGGTGGTCAGCTATAGGTTCTGTTGTATAGACTACACATACTGGAAAATTAGAAATAGCTTATGTTTACCAAAAGGAATGTAATTAAATAAGGTATGTGTATTTGTTGACATATTATCTAGTCATTTAAAAATACAATTATGGCGGCACCAGTGGCTGAAAGGAGTAGGGCACTGGCCCCATATGCTGGAGGTGGTGGGTTCAAACCCAGCCCTAGCCAAAAACTAAAAAAAAAAAAAAAAAAAAAAAAATACAATTATGAAGTCTATACCAAAGCATGATAAGGTATTTATGACCAAATAATAATGAAAAATCAGGAATGAAAACTATTTTAAATTTTAGCTATGCATCATGGATGCTAAAGATAAAGGAATAGTACAAATGAAGTTTTCTTAAGATCATGGGTTTTGTGTGTTTCACTCTTTAATTTTCATTGTTTAAAATACACTTTGATAATTTAAAACAATTGTCATCCAGTGGCTTTCCAATAAAATCTTTTTTCTTTTTTTCTTTCTTTTTTTTTTTTTTTTTTTGAGACAGAGTCTCACTATGTCACCCTGGGTAGAGTTCCGTGGCATCACAGCTCTCAGTAACCTCTAACTCTTGGGCTTAAGCAATTCTCTTGCCTCATTCTCCCAAGTAGCTGGGACTACAGGTGGCCACCACAACGCCTGGCTATTTTTTGGTTGTAATTGTCATTCTTGTTTGGGAGGCCCAGGCTGGATTCAGACCCGCGAGTTCCAGTGTATGTGGCTGGCGCCCTAGCCGCTGAGCTGGCACTGAGCCCATAATAAAATCTTAAAAGGCAAATTTTGTTGCATGTATTTATGTAAATATACATACATGTACACACACAGTGTTTGAGTCACAATGACAGATAAAGGCTGAAGCTGTGCTCTGTCTAGGTGCTGCCCAGTGTGGACATTGATAGCGTTTCAAATGGAAGTGCTGATGTCGATCCACCTCTCCCTAGTCCCAAAGAAGCATCTTTGCCTCCTCTGCAACCCTTCATACAGGTATATTTCAAAATTTTACCATATCATTTGGAGTAATGTCTGGTTGTAGATTTGGACAAATGTTTGGGTTTTTTTGTTTATTTGTTTGTTTTGAGACAGAATTTTACTCAGTCACCCTGGGGTAGAGTGCTATGGCATCTTAGCTCACAGCAACCTCAAATTTTTGAGCTCAAGAGATCCTCTTGCCTTTTCTTCCTAATTATTTGGAATTACAGGTGCCTGCCACAATGCCCGGCTAGTTTTAGAAATGGGCTCTTGCTCTTGCTCAAGCTGGTCTTAAACTTCTGAGCTCAGACAATCCACCCGTCTCAGCCTCCCAGAGTACTAGGATTACAGGTGTGAGCTGCCACACCCAGCAGGACAAATGTTATTCCTTTCAAAGTTTTCTATCATAATCATAATCTATTATAATAATTTAGATTTTGAGGAAAACATTCAAAACAAATCTGAAATTATTTGTAAACTTGAAAAAGAATGTTTGTTTTAGATCCTTACATTTATAAATATTCAGAAGTGGTAATTCTTAGTGTAACTTTTTGGTAACTTACATAGTGAGACTTCTGTATTTGAAGAAAGAATTTCTCTCTCTTTGGTGAAGAATCTTTGATTTACATGGGAGTTATAGATTTCCTGAATGGAAATTTTATTTTGACTGTTAGAGTTCATGTTTTGAGATGTTATTTTGTCATTCCATTGACATGATGCAAAAATACATGTTTCTTCCTGGTATTTATTTGCTTCTGAATAATGAAGTTATAGCTTTACTAAACAGCAATTAGCACTGTAACTTATCCCAAATTTCATCTATTGTAAGCAAATTTTTGGTCATCGAGGATACAGTTTTAAAGAGAGAGAACACCAACTTTCTGTTCACAATGACAACTAATTACATAGAATAGACTCTAAACGGCATTTATGCATAATTTAATTTTTTCATCAGTAATTTTTATCAAAAGTTTATTGAAACTTATATAATAACATTTTTGGACTGATTATCATTCAGATTGGCTAGATTTCTGTGACTATGTACTGAGGAGTACAGGTTAATTCCGTAAAATAACTTTTTCTAAATTATTTGATTCTGTATCTGTCTTTTTGTAGGTTCAAATATGTATATACTTATACATATATCTACACATATAAATGCTTTTTTGTTGTTGTTGTTTTGAGACATGGTCATTCTATTCCCTGGGTTAGAGTTGCAGTGGCATCATCATATCTCACTGGAGTCTCTGTCTCCTGTGCTCAAGTGATCCTCCTGCCTCAGCCTCTAAGTGGCTGGGACTACAGGTGCTTGCCACCAAGCCTGGCTAATTTTTAAAAAATTTTTGTAGAGATGCAGTCTTGCTATATTGCTTGGGCTGGGACACTTTTTATATATGTAGATACACATTCTGTATCTTAACTCTAGGAGAGCTATTATGTCAATCTGTTGATCAGTTGACTTAAGTTGTATTAATGGAGTCCTTGCCAGGTAAACTGACATTTAATTTTTTGTATGTGTATAGAATTTTGAAATTCAATACCATTTTCAATGTGTATTGAAATGGAAACCTAATGTCTTGGAGACTAGCGTGGATTTCACTTGCTAATTAAATTTACTTTGCATAGGATGTTAAGATAGAAAAAGCTTATTCTATAGGTGAAATTACAGTAAATTATATATAAGTTTTAAAAATGTTAAGCACAATGAAAACTTTCTGAAAATGATTTCTTAGGCTCCAGAAATTCTGAATGTGGATGAAGAGGAGGTGAAGTTTCCAGGAACGAACTTTGATGAAATAATTGATGTCATTCAGGTAACACAGCTTAGAAATGCTCAGCAATTATTTTCTACCAGTAGTTTTCCAGGTGGTTAACTATCTTTTCACAATCAATATTATCTTTGAGAAAACGGCTTCTACTTTTTAGTTAAATATACAGGTCTCTTTTATTTTGAAAAGCTATAAATTTGTTATTCTGTAGTACCTTATGGTCTTCCCTGTGTGTCACACGTGCCTCCACGAACCTCACTGGTTGCTGATTCCCAACCAGATCCTGTCTTTCCTGCTTCCTATTTCTCCTTTCTTTCCATTTCCTTTGGCTTCCCTCCTTCTGATCTACCCTTTAGTCTTTCTGATACATATATCTCTTTTGATTTCTGGATTAATAGCAGAGTCATTAGTTTATTTATATTGAGAAAAAGTTGTAAGGAGTGTAAAATTCAAATGATGATCCCATATGGAAGTAGAGTTATAGAAATTATAGAAATAATAAAATAGAGGGAAAAAAGAGAAAGTAAAATAGAAAGGATGCAAGAAAAGATCATTGAACATAGAACTACTTGAATATTATATTCATAGACTTTAAAGAAGACATTTATTGTCTCTTTGACTTTCAGAGTTAGACCAGTTTTGTTAACCACAAAATGAAATTGAATTTAGACTGTCCAGAGGTATGCAATATATTGATGTTATTTCCTCAAAAGTATATCTTCTCATTTAAGTAGCACATAAGTATTTTGAAGGCAGGACCTTTATTGATCTTTTCATCTTTAATGCCTAGAAGAGACATTTGATAACTGTTTATTCAATGTATAAGGGAAAGAAACAGTTACAGAAATTGTAAAGGATTTAGAGTTCCAAGACAAGGATTTCTACCCAGCTCTACCTTTGTTATATGTTGTGGACTTCATTTTTCAATGCTATTGTAATATTATTGACTTATGATATTTAAAGTAACCAAACTATTCTTGAGGCATGTTTTGAATTATTTATAGATAAAATGATATAAATAACTGTGATTTTCTTTAAAATGATAAACAAGGTTGGATAATTAAGTTCACAAACTTGTCTTAGAAAAAGTACTACGTACCTCATTGTTAAGTATCATTATGGTCACCTTCAACATACTCCACTTGGGAAGCTGTGCACCAACACCATTACCTAGTCCATCCTTCTGAGCAATTTTGGAACTCTTTTCCTGAAATAGCCATCAAAACAGTTGTCATACGAGGTCTGACAGTTAAGTTTGCAAACTCCTCCTAGAAAAAGTGCTACATACATCATTGCTGGGTATCACTATGTTCACAAGATGGCCGGGGAGTACTTTGAAGGTGACTCTAGTAATATTCAGCAATGAGGTATGTAGCACTTTTTCTAGGATGAGTTCTTGAACTTAACTGCCCTACCTTATATGAAGAGGAAATTGGATTGGGAAGGATGGCACAGGATTGACTGTGAGTTGATGATTATTGCAGCTGGGGAATAGGTGAATGCAGTTCATGTTATTTACATGTAACAGATATAGTACACTGACACTATTTTGTTTAGATTTAAATAAACATGATGTTTTTCATAATACAAAATTTTAAAACTCCAGAAGCAACTCTTTTAATCATGATGTCGTGATGCAAATAATGTGTAGGGTGATAACGACATCTTTAAATGTAAATTATAGGTTCTACAAGAGCAAACATGATATTGGGAATCATCAACATTTTTTTATTTTTATTTTTGAGACAGAGTCTGAAGCTGTTACCCTTGGTAGAGTGCTATGACGTCACAGCTCACAGCAACCTCAAACTCTTGGGTTTAAGTGATTCTCTTGCCTCAGCTTCCCAAGTAGCTGGGATTATAGGTGCCCACCATAACGTCTGGCTATTTTGTTGTTGTTGTTGTTGTTGTTGTTGTAGCTGTCATTGTTTTAACTGGTCTGGGCAGGGTTCGAGCTGCCAGCCTCGGTGTATGTCACCGGTGCCCTACCAACTGAGCTATGGGCGCTGCCCATCAGCGTTTTTATGATTATAAATTAAGTTCATAAACTTTCTGTTCAATGCAGGAATTAAGTCTTTTATTTTATTTTATGGTTGTATAGAAGGAGTATTGGGTTTTAAAATGACAAACTGTATAATTAAGGTTTCTTCAATGGGACATGTATAACTAATGTATTTACTACAGTTATTATGATACAACATAATTAGAAATGCTGTTAGTTAATTTAGAAATGTTAGGGCCAGGTGCAGTAAGTAGGTCACGCCTGTAATCCTAGCACTCTTGGAGGCTGGGGCAGGTTTGAGACCAGTGTGAGCCAGAGCAAAATCTCATGTCTAAAAATAGCCGGGTTTGTGGCAGGTGTCTGTAGTCCCAGCTACTTGGGAGGCTGAGGCAAGAGAATTGCTTAAGCCCAAGAGTTTGAGGTTGCTGTGAGCTGTGATACCACAGCACTCTACTGAGGGTTAGATAATAGTGAGACTCTGTCTCAAAATAAAAACAAAAGAAATGTTGGCTAATTCACCTGGCTACGTTTTCAGTAGGTAGTTGGAACTCAGCAAATGAATAAATATATGAAAGTATTAGTTTTGTTTTTACTATTATTAGGAAGAAGAAAAATGTGATGAAATTCCAGACTCTGAACCAATTGTGGAGTTTAACAGAAGTGTCAAAGCGGTTTCTACAAAATATAATGGTCCTCCCTTTCCTCCAGTTGCTTCTGCTTTTCAGCCCACTGTTGATATTTTGGATAAAATAATTGAAAGAAAAGAAACACTGGAAAATAGTGTAATTCAGTGGTAAGTTTAGAATGGTGTTGGTTATTACATATTACAATAGTATTAATTTTTGTTACACAATACAATAACAATTATAATTTGTTATTGTATATTAATACATACGGATATGAAATGAACTCTAGTATTATCTCTGTTTTTATTTATGAGAAGGAAGGGAAATTATGGAATAAACAAAATGACTAAATATTAGTACAGTTATTAAAGTTAGAATTAGAAGAATATTTAGTAATAGTGAAAGATACTAATGACATATTGGTATATAAATGAAGCAGGATACTAACAGTGTAACCCCAGTTTTCAAGAACTTTCTCAAAAATAAATGTTCATAGAACAAAAGCTTGAAAACAAATATATACCAAATTAACTGTATTTATCCTTGAATCTAGGTTTCAGGGATAAATACCTGGGTAGTTTATGGGTAAGCCTTACTATGATTTTTTTTGTTACTGTGGGTTTTTTTGGGTTTTTTTGTTTGTTTTTGGAGACAGAGTTTCTTTATGTTGCCTGAGTCGAGTGTGGTGGCATCATTATAGCTCTTGCGATCCTCTTGCCTCAGCCTTCTGAGGTGCTGGGACTACAGGTTTGAGCCACCATGCCTGGCTAATTTTTTTTTTTTTTTTTTGTAGAGAGATGAGGGTGTTGGTATGGCTGGTCTCAAATTCCTGGCCTCAAGCAATAATCCCACCTCAGCCTCCCAAAAGGTTTTTCTTTTAAACTTTTATATATTTTCTAAATTTTGTACAGTGGACATGTATTACTTGTGTAGTAATAATTCTTAAGAAGTCTTATTAGCTGCTCTAAAGAAATATACCAGAAAATTCCTGGTCTGTTCCCCTTTTCTTTCCTGATAATAGCCTTGAAAATTTGTTTTTTCTTTACTTTTTTTTTAAGAGACAAAATCTCACTTTGTCTCCCTTGGTAGAGTGCTGTGGCGTCACAGCTCACAGCTCTTGGGTGTAGGCAATTCTCTTGCCTCAGCCTCCCTAGTAGCTGGGACTATAGCCACCCACTACAATGCCTGGCTATTTTTTGTTGTTGCAGTTTGGCTGGGGCTGGGTTTGAACCCTTGGTATATGGGGCCAGCACCCCATTCACTGAGCCACAGGCGCCACCCTTTTTCTTATTTTTTTAAGAGAAAAATTATCCTATATTTCAGTCCATAAATTTCCTGAAGTGAGGGAAGTTGGACTTCTTTTATTTATTTATTTATATTTATTTTTATTTTTATGAGGGTACATATATTTTGGTTACATAATTTGCTTTTGCACATTTTAAGTCTCAGTTGTAAGTGCCCTTCACTCAGAAAGTGTATTGTGGACTTATTTTCCAGTTCTCAGATTACCTGGTTTTATATGTGTGGTCTCAGAGGAGAAATAAATATCTTAGGTACATGATATGCCGGATAATCATTGGCCCATGTCTTATTTTGAATTTAGAAGTTCCATTAAGCATTTTGATAAACTACTCTGAAAGATTTTAATTGATTTCATCAACTATGTGTCTCAAGGAGAGTCTGTTTCTTTCTTTTTTTTTTTGAGACAGAGTCTCACTTTGTCACTCTAGGTAGAGTGCTGTGGCATCACAGCTCACAGCAACTTCCAGCTCGTAGGCTTCAGTGACTCTCTTGCCTCAGACTCCCAACTAGCTGTGACTACAGGCACCTGCCACAACACCTGGCTATTTTGTTGAAGTTGTTACTGCTGTTTTTAGCTGGCGGGGCCAGGATCGAACCCCCCACCCTTCGTATATGGGGCTGGCATCCTACCCATTGAGCACAGGCGCCACCAAGGAGAGTCTTTTTCATGTGATTGATCTTAGGAGACAAATAGTATTTTATTATTTTTCTTCTTTCCAGAATTAACGTTCAGAGTAACTGCTTTCACATGTAAATGTTTGTGTGCATGAGTAAAAGTTATTTTTAAGGATATGTCTAATACTTTATACATTTCAATCAAATTTAGGAATCTTAACTTTTATCATGCATCCCTCCTCCCTAGGGTAGAACAAGAAATAATGTCAAGAGTCATCTCTGGGCTCTTTCCAAGTCAGCACCAAGCCAAACCTAGTGTTAGCCTGTCAGTCAGCGAGGCAAGTGAACTCCCCACGTCTGATGCTGGTGAGTAAAGTGAAACCTTTCTGTTGTGGTTTTATGAAAAGACAAAACCTTTAGTTCATTGTAGATTTATATATTTCAGAGGTAAATTACGTTTTCTAGGGACAAAAAGTAAGCTCTTCCAATTTCCCTTCCCAGTATGTATCTGTAGTGATGGTTATTTCTCTCACCCTTGTATTTCATTTTGTCTTCAAAAGGTAATGTTGAGAAAACACAAAGGGAAGACACACATAGGAGGACCCCCTACGTATATAAAACATATTGCCATAAAGGGTTTATATCCAGAATAGAAAAGACACAAACTCCAGTTTAAAAATGGGCAAAAGATTTAACAAGCTACTTCACAAAGTAAATGTAAAGATGGTAAATAAACACATATAAAGTTGCAGAACATCATTAGTCATTTATTGTACTATGCAAATATTAGTATAATTAGGGAAATGCAAATAAAAACTCTAATGAGATATCCCTACATATGTTCAAAATGGCTGGAATTAAAAATACTGACAACATGAAGTGTTGAGAGGATATGGTGCAGTTGGAACTCCACCCACAGCTGAGTGGAATGCAAAATAGTATACTCACTTTGGAAAGTATTTAGCAGTTTC
The DNA here is from genome assembly GCA_963574355.1 of Loris lydekkerianus. Classification (NCBI taxonomy): domain Eukaryota; kingdom Metazoa; phylum Chordata; class Mammalia; order Primates; family Lorisidae; genus Loris; species Loris lydekkerianus. The sequence goes on along the minus strand of CAUYPK010071537.1, from coordinate 2,196 downwards.
TTATAAAGTTAAACATTTACTAATCCTGGCCAAGCAAAATTGGACATATCTTTTGGTGTGTTCAAGAGTAGTTTGCAACTGTTCATAGTAGCTTTCTTCATGATGGCCAAAGACTAAAGGACTATAAACGTCCATCAGCTGGCAAATGGATTAACAAACTACAATATGAGGTCTGACAATTTAAGTTCATGAACTTGCTACCTTGTGCTTATGCTGGCCACATGTACAGATAACTTTTAAGGTTTCATAACCTTGGTATGTAAGTGTCTCTTAAGGAAGTCTTACTTACTTTTAGATATATGCATATAAGTAAAAAGTACAACCCATTCTGAAAACTGGGATGCTGATAAGGCATCAGATAACAAGCCCCTGAGCTGCCATGAACGTTTGATGAGGATTGACCTGTACATTAATCACTGATGCATCTGAAATTAGAAGGAAGAGCGGTTTGCCTTCATACAATTGCATCCTCTTGTTTCGGTCAAAATCTATCACAGGGTTTCCTGTTGTCTTGCTCTTAGGAATGTGGAGTGTTTTCAAGTGAGGACATTTACCCACTAAATTCCGTAGCAGTAGGGAAAGAGCCATATAAGTATAGTTTCATCTGTGTGTTTTCCTGCCCCTTCTTTGTTTAGAGAATGTTAGTTATGCAGTTTGTCATAAGTAGAAATGTTCAGATTTTCATTTTTATTCCTCTTTTCACCCTCATATACAACTATATTGACAACTATAAAATTTTAAGATTTAAGGTGTGAATTTTAAGCATGTTTTCTGCCCACTTATTCTGAAATTTATTCTCTTTTAGTGGAAGGAACAAGCAATGGTGCCCTCCAGCTTTTTGTCGATGCTGGGGTTCCTTTGAGTTCAGACACGATTAGCCATTTTGTGGATGAAGCTCTTGCTGAGACCATTGCTGTCATGCTGGGTGACAGAGAAGCAGAGAAGCAAGGTCCTGTTGCCATGGCTGTTTCTGGGGATGTTTCAGCACATGAGGCGACTGTGCTGGTAGGAGTAACTCTTTATAATTTACAGTTTGGGAAATTTTTGATGTGTTTTTTAAAGAACAGTAAAATAGATAAATTTGAAACTTCATATCATAAAATCACAGTTTGTGGGTTTGTGGGAGAATTTTATTCCTTGTTGGCACGATTAAAGTAACATTTCCTTGAGCATTTTATTTTGAAAACTTTTTAATCTGTGGAATAGTTTAAAATATATAACAAAGAGTATATAGAGATGCAACAGTGAACATCTGTATATACTCTTTACCTATATTTAGCACTTAACATTTTGGCACCTGTTTTTTTTTTTTGGTTTTTTTTTTGAGACAGAGTCTCAACTCCATTGCTCAGGCTAGAGTGCTATGGCCTCAGCCTAGCTCACAGCAACCTCAAACTTTTGGGTTCAAGCTATCCTCCTGCCTCAGCCTCCTGAGTAGCTGGAACGACAGGCATGTACTACCTCACATTGCTAATTTTTCTTTTTCTTTTTTTTTGCAAAAGAATCTCATTGGTAGAGTGCTGTGGCATCACGGCTCACAGTGACCTTGAACTATTAGGCTTAAGCAATTCTCTTGTCTCAGCCTCCCAAGTAGCTGGGACTATAGGCGCCCGCCACAATGCCCATCTATTTTTAGAGATGAGGCCTCGCTCTGGCTCAGGCTGGTCTTGAACTCGGGGAGCTCAGGTAATCTGCCCGAATCAGCCTCCCAGAGTGCTAGGATTACAGGCTTGAGCCACTGCGCCCTGCTTTTTCTATTTTTTATAGAAATGGGGTCTCATTCTTACTCAGGCTGGTCAAAATTACAGCCTTTTTTTTTTTTTTTTTTAATTCAAGATATCGGCTCAGTGCCTGTAGGTCAGTGGCTAGGGTGCTGGCCACATACTCTGGGGCTACCAGGTTTGAATGACAACTGTAACAAAAAAATAGTTGTGCCTTGTGGCGGGCGCCTGTAGTCCCAGCTACTTAGGAGGCTGAGGCAGGAGATTACTTAAGCCCAAGAGTTTGAGGTTGCTGTGAGCTATGACATTATGGCACACTACTGAGGGCAACATAGTGAGAGACTCTTATCTCACAAAAAAAAAAAAGATACAGCTAAAGATCACATGTTGCTTTGAATTATTACGTAAACTGGTATGTTTTATAAAGTTTTATTGTTCAATCAGCCTTATTATGTTAAATGGAATTTCTAATCTA